>JANITW010000234.1:12087427-12099105 GCA_027564335.1 Erythroxylum williamsii | reverse complement strand
GTGTTTACATAGAATCAGGTCTTATTTAACCTAGGTATATATATATATATATATATGTTAGGGATTAAACCAAGTAGATTAGGTGTTATTTACCTATCGGTGTGAGTGTTACATAAAATCATGTCTTATTTAACCTAGGTATATATATATATATATAAATAATGTCTTATTTAACCTATATATTTAACCTATATAGGTTAAATAAGACATGATTTAATTTGATGTGTGAATTTCGGAATAAAGATATGTATATTATGAAAAATGATAATATTATAAATGTCTGGTGTCATATATGACTGTGCTGTTAAGTTATTTATTTTGTTCAATAGGGAGTAAATATCATAAAAATAGAAAAATTCTGCCAAAATTTTTATAAATTGTAGTTCACTTTTAACATTTTATTTTGATGCAGGAAAAATATATGGGCATAAAGCCTACATCCTGTCAACTCTTTTTGTACACTCATATTAAGAAGTATGACTGTATGACCTTCGTCAATATCCGATGTAAAGAACTAAATGTATGTAAAATTTATGTTTTAATATTTGTGTTTTATCGTTATTTTTTAATCAGAGTCTACGAGAAAGGGTTTCTTTAGAAAACTAAAAATTAAAAGAAGTTTATAAAAAAATAAAGATCTAGAGAATTTTTCAAAATCTGTCTTTTACTTTTTAAGCTAATTGATCAAAAACAAAAAAATAATTGAAACTCATTTAATCTATAACAAATCATTATATTTTTAATGATAATAAAATATACTGATATTAATAAATTTATTTTTAGTAATATTAATGGTTATATTATAATAGCATCAAGTAATATGTGAAATATCAAATTCAATAAAATGATATAATGAAAAATGAGTTAATTAAATTAATTTAGCAATTATATGTTGAAAAACATGAGCTAAGTAGAGTGTATATGTAATTAAAGAGACTTTTAAAATAATTCAAGTTAAATGAACCATTAAAAACACAATGAATTCATTTTTTTAAAAAAAATTGAAGTAATTTTCATTAGATATGGTTGAACTATTTACAACATTACAATGAGTTCACCTGTAGGGAACAAGACTAAAAAGCATCATTACAAAGGATTAGCTCAAAATATACATTATACAATCAAGTCAAACACAATAGCAAAAGGATACAAATTCCATCTTATCTTCATTGCGATTCACAAGTCATTAGTTGCTTCCTTTGCTACAGCAAGAGCTCTAATTTCATTAATAATGTTTTCTACCAGTCGATATTTGCTTATCTCCTCCTAAGAGTAAATCCTTCTACTTCGCTCCCTCCAAAGATTGTTTGTTGTAATTATGAAAGCTGCCTTAAACAGCTGCCCATCCTTCTTTTGTTGTTTGGAAATTGAAATGATCCACTCCAACATTGCATTCCAATCATAACAAGTACAATAAGCTTCCAATTTATGTAATATTTGGCTCCACACAGCTTTTGAATATGCACAATTGAAAAAAAAAAGATAGTTCTTGTCTTTAGTACTTAGTCGATTTGTGACTAACCAGGTGATAAATCACATATTTGTCGAAATGTCATGACCATCTAAACGATTGTGAATTTCAAAAACTATTGACGGAATTTTTTTTTCAATTAAGAAGTCCAAATTTGACTTAAAGTCAACGAAATTAATTTGAGTTAATTAAATTTAGATTGATTTCGAACTTTTATTAAAAAGATTTTAAGTCGAGCTTTACTAGCCCCATTTGAAGCCTAAACTTATCAAATTATACTAAACAAGAGAGTTTTATGTAAGTAAACAAAATGATATAGTTTTGTGTATTAATGACTCAAAAACTAAAAAAAAGGAAAAACTAGCCTACTCCTATATCTAGTGATAAAGAATGAGTTGACGGACTACCACATAACAGTACTCAAATGACCACAAACCGTGAGCCTAACAATTGATGAATGGATACACATTAACCAAACACCAAATTTCTAAAAACTAAATTAAAACGTATATTAGGCAACCCCCTTCCAAAATTGATGCCTATGGTCATTTGCACTCTGCTACAGCTAATAAGGATTTGGGGTTGGCTGGACATGGATCACCACCAAATTGTCTACTGTCTACTGCAATAGAACAATCCATCTTCCCTAAGCATTCCTGAAAATAATATTAATAGCAGACAACTTAGAAAGAATCCACTTACGCATTCATGTACTAGGAGCCAGGATCTTTTGTCCAATTCTCCTGTCCTTAGACCCACATAAATGAATAGCGGAGATTTAATAGGATAGGATAGGGATAGGAGAATTGAATAGAGGATCCATCCCCGTATGCTATTAACGGAAGTATATGAGTCAAAGAACTCACCTTTTCTACCACGGATTTTGAATTATTTGAGTGGCACGTTCCAAGATTGTAGGAAGTGCCACAATCACCAAGTGGGGTTCCATAGCTTGCAAACTCAATCTGGGAAATCTTACTGTTTGAAGGACAACTTAACTGAACTTGAGGCCTTGTCCTACCATTGTTGTTCAAGTAGCGGCTCATTGTACTTAGCTTGTGATATGTCCATGAAGACACTGGGGGCGGATGAGAAGTACTCACATGACCACAAACTTGTGAAATTGAGGCAGTGTCTAATGAAACTTGAAGAGGATTTCCACCTTCTTCCTCTAGCAGAACTAATAGGTTACCTCTAGGTTTAAGGAATGATTTTGGTACATGGTACCTGATGAGAATACATGTAGGCAATTTCAGAACTCCTTACTATCTGGCCAAATCCTAGTATTAGCATCAAATGCATTTAAAGTATATAAAACTCAAAACTCACTGATAAAAATACTAGTGACTTCATTTACCATGTTTGGGAGGAAGATCCACTAGGTGTGCGAAAAGAAGGCCAATGCCGACCAATGCTCTGGCCATTAACCCAAGCTTCACCTTTCCCCATGGAACCAAGGTTTAAAGCAATTGGAGCATCTGTTACAGGTGCATCAAACACTGTCTGCAAACAACCAAGCAGATGATCTGACTTTGAGAAGACAAGATCAACTAAACTAAAAATTGGCCTTGATTTGATGGCAATTTTGGTTAACATCTAATCTGTATGTGCAAAGCTTATAGTGACAGTGAAAGTAAGCTACGAATGGTTGAAACTTTACCTTGTACCATGTGAGTGGCGTGCGAGTGTAGGAAAATTTACGCCAATGAACTTGGTCAGATCTTCCTTCTCTGTAAATCTGCAGCCTCTCCCCCGCCAATCCTACCTATATCAGATGGTAAGTAACATGATTGTCAAGTACTGGCCAATAGGAAGTCATTGTTAAGCTGAATGACCTGAGAAGACGTTTAAGAATCTATTCAAACGGAAATAGAACTATCACAGTTCAGATCCTGATAGATAAGCCTACTAAGAAACGCATAGAAGAATTGGATAAAAAACAAATATAGCACCTGATATCCCCACGAATGTTTCCTGGATAACTCTGTATCCTGTATACCTTGAATCTTCACGTCCCTTATTCCAACAAATCGGCGCTCCAGAAATGCTCCTGAAGCCTTCAATAAACCAGTGAGAAAATTCATACAACTGTGTAAAGATTAAGGTACATAAGCTCTAAACTGGACCTTTCATGTATGTATTTAAGGTTTTAAATAATGTGTCACAATCAAGTTAGCTAAAAATGCAGCTCAAGTTATAACAACTAATGCAAGCAAGATTATTGCCACTGCAGACGACATCAATTAGTTTTAGTCACCTGACATGCAAATCAGAGCATCAGATTATCTGCAGATCATATAGATAACTTGAAAATAACCAGAGAGTCAGCATATAATAAAACTAGTTGTATGGACTGGAGGACATGGCATTGCAGTAGCAGTACCGGCAATCCAACCATAGCGCTGAGTAAGGAGACATTGTTAATTCCATTTCTCAAAGAAATGCTACTTCCAAGATCTAATACTCTGCTCCTAAAGCTTCCACGGGCAGACCCTGTAGTAGTAGTACACAGTTTTTTAGTCATTGGAAGATGTTCAAATCCCAAATATTAATTTCTGTTTCCAGGAAAATGTTTGATGTAAATGAACCATATAATTCAACCGTACCTACTAATTTCCCATTAACAAATGCAAGCAAGACATGCCCCAAGGATCTTATTCTTAGCATGGCTTGCTTGTCAGATGATTCATGCCTAAACCTGCCAATATAAACGAGTAATTACGACAACATTCAGACAAAATCAACTGAATTTGATATCTGTTTGGTGTTATACCTAAATGTGTACCAAAGATAATCAGACGCATCTTTTGTTATTCCCATTTGCTCCAATAACGTATGTGATTTTATGGAAGTGTCATCAAAGTTTGGAATCGCTTCTTGAAACTCAATCCACATATTTGCTGCATCAAAAGCTTTTCCCCTAATCATCTTTCTTTTGTTGGATTGTGTGCTAACCTGTTGAAGACAGGAAATATCAGCAACAGCAAGTGATTGATATATGTATAGAAACCATTCAGAATTTTTACACTTGGAAGTTTTTCCAAGACGAGAATTCACGTTAAACCTTGCCTTGGCTGTGTTAAAGATGACGTTCTTGCAATCGGGTAGAATGCTGATCGACTTGGGAGGCAAAACATAGGAAGCATTTCGAAAGAACACAGTGGCAGCATTCCGTTCCAGGTTGTTGACAAGAAAGGCCGCACATCTGTTTGATCTTTTATTAAACACGTAGGCCTACAAAACCAAGACATTTACGTTATATTATTCCTGAATCATTGGAACAACATTAGCGTACTTCATTGATTGACATGTTCAGTGAATTACTTCTTACTTGTTGCTCATGGCCTAACCAGACAACACCTTCAGCTCCTGAAAGTAAAGACACTTGACATTTCTTTATCGCAGTATGCAACTCCTTAAGATGTCCCCATTTAGGTTGTCTGATAAGTCCTGGAGAATACATGAACTGATAAGAATTACGAAAAACATGTGTAAAAAAGGCAAATGACATACCATATTCATCAATAGGTGCCTGATCATAGTAACTTGTCGTCACAAATGCAGAAGCTGTCCTTCCAAAATTGGTTCCTCCGTGATACTAATCAACAAAACCAATTCGTGGGTCAATGGAAATTGAAGACATATTAACTATAAGCACACATGTCGAACAGGTGATAATGGATACCATGTAGTAGTTGACAAAGCTTCCCCTTTTGGCTGCAATAAATAAAGCAACATGAAATGCAATGTCCTCTGCAGATCTCTCAGGTTGGTCCTCGCCAAATACTTGATAGCTAGAAGAAATGCTAGATGCATCAGTTAGAGATGACAATGATTTTGTTATACCCATATGTCTCATTGAACATGAATGGCAGAAACTCAATGACGCCAATAACAACGTATACCGAGTGGTCCAGTTCTCTGTCCAGATTGCTGGCTTATTTGGTGAGTTGGGTCCAACAAAAGTCACTCCACATCTCCTTCCATTGCACGAGTTTATCTGCAAGAAGAAACTGAGATAATTAATAGTGGAAAGAAGAAAAAATGGAAAGCAAGAAGTGAGAAAGAGACTGACCACTGGATCAGGAGCATCATTTTGCTTGCACATAGTCCATGGCACCCCAGTCTTGAAACCAACAGCCAATCTTGCAGCCCATTTGACATATGCTGGCCCTTGCTCACCGAAATGTTTTTCTATCGTCCCATACTCATTCTCTATCTATAAATTCCACAATCTCAGTTTTATCTACTAATTAGCTATTCTTGTTTCGATCGTTTCGTTAGTATACTAACCTGCGACATTATTATTGGTCCTCCTTGTGAAGCAAATAAGTTGTGAGATTGCATCATCTTCACCATCTTTGTGACAAACCTTCTCATGCGAACCTGTCAATCCATGAGCAGGAACATCATATATATATATACTTGCATGAGCTTTGTAGTTAAATTCTTTGAAGTGATTGGTGTGATGTACACTGAATTACCTTGAAACGATTGTTATTAGAACGATAAACAATCCCAGGAACGTCATGGAGCCAAGCGGGCAATCCCCTGCAAAAGAATGAACTCTTATTGATCTTGTATCAACTTCTTTCACAGGGGCGCATTAAGAAATTGTGGTCTACGTATATGCGGTATGTACCCATAAGACCATTCTGCTTCAATAAAGGGTCCAATCCTAAGACATACGTAGAGGCCATGAGCTTGAACTTGCTTGATGAATCTTATGATGTCATGTCTTCCTCTGAAATCATACTGCAATTTGATTCGTGTACAATTGAAGCAAAGACAAGTCTAAGATAATCAGAGATGGAGACAGACATGTGTACTAAGAAAGTCGACGAGAGGTAACTAAAGTAAGTGACCTTTCTAGGCCGGGGCTCATGGAGGTTCCAAAATACGTAAGTATCTATCACATCAAGTCCTCCCTCCTTGGCTTTTGCAATCAAAGATGGCCACATCTGCATGTCAAGATTATATATAAAATTGCATATTGATATTAAAAGATTTGATTGTGTATTAAGAAATTAAAAATGTAAGTGTCTTTAGTCTTTTTTAGATATATATGCAAATTTAACAATTGTTGCAGTAGGAATTAGACAAATGTGAACATTAACTTCATGGCATAAATTTTGGGCTTAGTGACATAAGGCACATCTTGAGCCGAACCCGATTGGGCTAAAGACGGCCTCAATATAAATCCTGCCTGGCTCAGTCCAACCAATTTTTTTTAATGTAATTAAAAGTATAAAATAATATCCTATCATCCATTGGGCTAAAGACTCAGTCCAACCAATTTTTTTAATGTAATTAAAAGCATAAAATAATATCCTATCACCCATTGAAAAAAAAAAGGTAACAATACAAGGCATACAAGGCAAGGTTAATATTTGAGTGCAGACTCCAAATTGACCATTCCTATCTTATTTTTTGTTAGTTAATAGTGCTTTCAGTGATTGGCTTTGGATCTATCGTTAGCTGTCCAGTATGCGTTATTGTTTTCTTAAACAATAAGGAAGGAAAGCATCAAAGATTGTGAATCGTTCAACAGATTTATCATTAGAGCCCAAAATAAGGAACCGAAGTGAACAACTACACTGGACTTCCGTATAGAGACAATCTCGAGGAATAATCATTGGTTGTGTTTGAGCATTTACTTTCTTTCCTTGAGATGTATGCCAATTGCATCAATACATTAATCTATTTGTCAAATCTTCTAATTTAGACCCTTCTACCTTTCAAACTCTTACAGAAAACAAAGTTATTAAAGACACCCTACTTTTGAAAACCCTTCTTCACCCTTAAAAAATGCATCACTTGAGTGGCAAGCTTAACAAGATTTTTTTTTTATATACACCAGGTGTCTTACGAGAATTTCAATTATAAAAAGATATTTTTAAGTCATTCATAACTCAACTAATTTCTATTCGAATCGAATAAGTCTCTTATGAGAAATAAAATTCTAGCTTCAAATTTTAAACGGATACATATATAAAGAGAATTCAAAATTGCAACTTCACTTAAGCCTGAAGAACTTCTTACCTACTCGTCACCTGCCGAGGGGTTAGCTAACGAGTATTTTAAGTAATTAATTAGCCAAAACTTGTGGAATGCAATACGCATGACTGAACGGATTCCATGATGACGAGGAAAGGGAAAAAAAGCATAGAAGGGAAGGAGAAACACCAAAAGAAATGAAGATTTTGGCAATCTTCATTAATTAGTATGTCCTGTATACTTTCTATACAGTCTCCGTTTTTTTTTTTTTTTTACTAAGTGACTTGAGAGAATTTCAATTATAAAAAGATACCTTTAAATCATCTACAACTCGACTAATCCCTATTCGAATCGAGTAAGTCTCTTGTAAGAAGTAAAATTCTAGCTACAAATTTTAAATAGATACATATATAAGGAGAGTTCAAACCCACAACTTCACTTAAGCCAGAATAACTCCTTACCTACTCATCAGCTCATGTGGGGTTAGCTAACGAGTTTTTTAAGTAATTAATTAACCAAAACTTGTGGAATGCAATATGCATGACTTTAACGGATTCCATGATGATGACGAAAGGGAAAAAAAGCATAGAAGGGAAGGAGAAAGACCAAAAGAAATGAAGATTTTGAGCATCTTCATTAATTAGTATGTACTGTATACCTTCTATACAGTCTCCGTTTTAATGGTTTATTCATCATATGTTTTAGCAAAAGCTCTATGAAAACGAAGAACCTCATTGGTTTCAATTGTATATGGAGATTATATATGAACAGGTCCATTGTAAGTGGTCTACATATTGCGTACCTCGGGTGTGCTTCGAGGATAATGAATGGAACCAGAGAAAAGAATCTTCCTTTGGCCATTGATGATCAATGATATGCCGTCATAAGTTACATTTCCACCGTGAACGCCGCCGCCGAGCACAGCTAGTTGTAACACCAGAAACAACACTCTAATAATAACCATATCTGATCTCTACTGAGTGCCCCGAGCAAAAGAACTCTTGAGGAACAGAAGGGTCTTTCTTCACTGTCCTGTTATATAGAAATGGTCGACAAAACCTTGAACTCCTACCAAGAGACTGATATATCTACAGCTCTTCCTGTAGATATGGAGTTTGAACACTTTTAAGATTCCTACTTGTTGTTGTCAAAAAATAATAGTTAAAGAAAGAAGGGATCGTTGCTTGTTAGATATGTAAGGAGATGCGTCGGACTCCTGGTTTGCTCGGAATATCATTTTGAGAACTTAATGGAGCTTATTTAGCATGTCAAACAAAGACAAGAATAAAGAGTACAAAAATCATGGGATTCTGTTTTCCATATTGAGGACGTGCAAGTCCACGATCAAGTATCTCTATTCTTGTTTTCATATTTCTTTGAATCACAAACAACCATTTTGTCGATGATTAACAAATCAATTTCCAAGTTTCTATAAAATCCGAATTTTATTTGTATTTCAAATGTATTACATTTTTTTTTCATGATTCTTCGTTTGTAGTATAACTTTTAAGATGTAGGCTACCCCATAGATATTATATTCATACCTGTTCGAAATACAAATCATAATGTTCATTCTTATTCATTCTTACCAACGGGCGTATAAAACAACCAAATAACTTTCAAGTCGAAGATTACCTCATAGATGTCCCCTCAAATCCTCTAGTCCACTAAGTCCAGAGTTAGTAGACCAGAAGATCAGGTTCCAATTCATGACTGTTTCAAATGCAAATCACATAAATAGATGGTTAAGATGAATTAACATAAGATTAGTCCAAAGTTAGTAGACCAAAGGATCAGATCTCACTTCATGACTGTTTCAAATACAAATTATAGTGTTCATTCTTACGATAATGAGATCCACAAACCATTCATCTAGCAAGCTGAATTTCTTTGAATATGACCTTAAATTCATGAGAGATAAGTGAAAAAGAATATGTTCCGGTTCTGTATACTGAAATTATGTTTCTATTTATTTTAGTTTCATATATATATATAGATATATATACATACATATATATACATACATATATATATAAATATATATATATATATATGGTTAAACTGAGTGCATTACGAGGTAATTACACATTATTTTACATGATAGGACATGGCAAATAAGCTTTCGATACTTTGTTTTTATAAAGTATTTGGATAACAATTGCATCGAACATTTAAGTGTATAATTTTAATTAATTTACCTTATCTTCATATACAAGTATCAAGAGTACGGCCATGTTACGCCTTCGTCCCTTTGTGGGGTGTTTCATGTTCCTTTACCCCATTAACTTTGGGATTGGGACTTAAAACAGTTTCTACAACAGTTCATTAATTAACAATCATGACGTGTGTGCAGAGAGGAAGGAGAATGTAAAAAATGTTTCATTCATGTCAAAATTTTGTTGGCCGATTCCACCAACTTGTGAAATGTTAACACTATGATTTTAAGATAACCCCCTTCAAACCAAGAACACCTCTTAATAGATCTCCTAAAATCACCTTGGATCATGAGCACTCTAGTCGCCGTCGTTTTGGAGAGCTCTTCTCATCTCCTTCGGAAATGCTTAATGTACCATTTTCACTACTTTTTGCCTTACTTTCTTCTTCTTCTTTGAATGTCCAGCCAACAAAATCTGATTCAGAGAACAGAGATGTGGGAGTTGTCTTGTAAAATGCCAGTGGGACCTGTTTCACCCTTCTTCTTATCTGCAATATCATCAACCAGAAGACAACTATTGTTCTTTAAAAGTTTATCAGCAAAAACAAACAGCAATTTTGATTGATAAGATACATCATGACACTCCTCATATCATATTTATAGGTTAATCAAGACAGTAAATTTTCAACAAATGCTCAAGAGGTCTCGTCTTGTTTACCTCCTCTCCAAAGATTGTTGCATACGAACCACCGCTAAAATCCGTAATAGCAACTTCTGTGGTTTTGGATCTGACTGTTAAGTCATTCTCAAGTGACAGAACAAACCTAGGGGTGCAGGGAATAGAACGTCAAGAGACACTAAAAGAATGGACTTTTAATGATCCATTTTAGGTGATGCAACACACACCTTGAAACAGGTGGACAGTAATGGTGACGAAGAGTATCGATCTCCCAAAGAGAGCTTCCTGTTATGTACAAAATATTTTTCAACTTCTAGATGCGCATAAGCAAATGGAAATACTTAAACCTCTAATTCCGATGGAAAACGGAACCATGAGAATTAAATGAGATGAAGATTATACGTCAGAAGTCACATAGCTCACTGCCTTTTTGATAAATGGGTACTATCAAATCTGATACATCAGTAAGTACGATTCTCAAAAAATGAAGGGCACACACTTTCTGTGCTAGCATATATCACGTAAAATTGATGATATGGAATCTCAGATTTATAAAGGTAGTTAGGGCAAGTTGTTCAGCTCCCAAATTTGAGGAAAGAATCATATTAGGTAAAGGATTAAGCAACAACATTAGGTTGGCAGTATTAAAACAATGAAAACTGGATAACGCCACAATAATGAAAGCTAGAGAATTCCAAACTCAGCAAAATACACAGAGCTGTAGACAGGATTCTCTTATTCAAACTGCAAATTAGGAATTTTAATGACACTTCAATCAATGTGAAAAGAGGCTTCAAGCCAATACGAAGGCAATGAAACAATTAGGCCTTCATTGCATTTGTTCAATTTCATCAAATGCACAAGAGAAGAATAAACATATCCAAGAACTTACTCAAGGCATTAGACCTGATAGGATTTCTTTCCTCATTGTCAAAAAGATCAGTTCCAGGTTTTGTTGATGAAGCTTTCCTGCCAGGTATGCATTCATCTGTGTTGGCATCATCATTCCTTGTCTTTTCCAAATCACCATTTACAATATCATCTTCATTTTCCTGAAGGAAGAACCAATTTGATTAATGATAAATAGTCTAAAAGGTCCATTTTATAGAGAGGATCAATGCATGTTAACCAGGAGATCCAAGATAAGCTTGTCACTTCTTAGCTCAAGGCAAAGGAAAGAATTGGTATTGTCATTACTCAAGCAGGGAACACAAGCATTCTAAACCCCAACAATCAGTCTAACCACAAAGAAAGTAATCAAGATTGATCTAAACCAGATAGATTACACCGATGTAGAGATTATGAGATGCAAAATTGTGTGTGTTAGAGCAAATTTCTACCCGATGCACCAAACAGTTGATTGAAGGATGTCTTCG
>JANITW010000234.1:12031242-12052457 GCA_027564335.1 Erythroxylum williamsii | reverse complement strand
ATTCTCAAGCCAACAAAAATGTAAGTTAAATAATAAATTTAAAATGCTAAAACTTATAAACAAATTTATATTTATACTCGAAGTAAGGAGAGGGGAGGGAGGAGAAAGAGGGGAGGGAGGAGAAGGGACTTATCTATCGGAGACTGGCAGCATTGGAGAAGACCACTCGACAACAGGTGGCTGCGAGCGGCGGCAATGGAGGAGAAGGGTGGAGGAGAACTATAAGGAGAAGGAAGAAGGAAGGTCGCGCAGGAGAGGAAGAAAGGAGGAAGAAGATGGTTTAATAAGTTTTTCAAAACGGCGTCGTTTTGGTTTAACTGACGGGCGTCAATCCGACGTTTTTACCGACCACTTTACCGACCGAAATGTGGGTCGGTAAATTTCCTCCACAACATTCAGCGACGGAATATTGGACCGTCGCAATACTTCTTCTCCACAACCATCTTCCCCGACAGCTGCGCATTTTCGGTCGGTAATTGTAATGGTTTTCATACCGTTGGTAATTTTCCGTCGCCAATCAACATTTTTCTTGTAGTGGTATAGTTTATAATACAACCCAAAAAAAATTCTACATTAAATACATAAAAATTTACAATCATAAAAATGCTATAAATTAATATAAAACATTGATATATCAGTATTTTAAATAAAATATCATCGATAATTTGGCGACTTCAAATTGTTATAATTACCTTTTGTTTTTAACTAATTCATATATAATTTTTAAGACATAGTTAATAATATTACTTTAATATTTTCGAATTTATTAAGGATTTAGGTAGAGTTATTTATTTAATTTAGAAAAGAAGTAATCACAAACTTAAATCAAACTTCAAATTAAATTTAAAAGCAGAGTGAACCCCATTAGTTTACATAGCAACATAGAGTTGCGGCATGTACCTTATAATGGAACCGACAACACATCTACTGATATATATATTCATCAACAATTTCCCAAACAAGATTGATTAGACAACGATAACAAAGACTACTCAAAACTCAGACGTGACATTGAGAACCTCCCCATTTCGAACATAAAAGTTGTAAAAGTATGCTTTGGAGGAGGTAGCAACTTATGGCACCACCGCACCAGGATGTGCATGTGCTCATGGGAAGTGGTGCCGTACGGCGCCATTTGGAGCTGGAGCAATGGCAGGAGTCAAGGCATTGCCTAGAGATGACTCACCGGCTGAATTGCAACAGAAATGCATCCAGCTATTGCAGCACCAACTTCCTGATGATGCGTGGTTATTTACGCCCTCAGCCGCAAGGCCATGCAATGTCATAGCTACATTTCTTGCTTTCCCACCTTCAAAACTAAGCACCATGATAGCCAAGACAAAGATTACAGAAACGTTTCTCCTGTTTTCCATGAAAACTACGGTTTCAAAGCTTTTTTTTTCTTGTGTTGCTATATGATTTCTGAACCAGGGTCGTTTTCATCTCCCATGCATCATATAGTATATATGTTTGCATTACTAAATAACGTGAAGTTATTTGGAGAAGTTTGCTATATTTAAGTAGATCAATAATTAGAGAATGACCTCCTTTTGACAACTAAAGTTAAGGGAAGCAATTAGTTGGCATTCCTAACTTGTGGGGTTTGTAGAGAGAGTGCTTTCATCGCCATGTCGGTAGATAGTCATAGGTTTCCCTAAAACTCGGGAAATGGAAACAAAATGTTATCCCATGTCCAGTAGCGTACAAAGCTTGAATGGATGCCGAACAATATTCATCTTGAAAATTATGGTCCGTTACAAGGTGTCTGTAACTAGTATGCTCTCCTTAGAAAATCCATTTACAAGTTCCCAAATATACATTTATATTGTTGCAACATACCAACCAGTTATCACAAATTATGAAACAATTAGAGAAAAATATTGTAGGAATAAGACTGCGTATTATCAGACCTCCCAAACAGCGACGAATCCAGGATTTTAGTCTTGGGAGCAAGAAACTTAGTTTTGTAGGAGCTATAGCCCTACTTAGTTTACAATATATATATATATATATTCCGAAAAAAATTTAGTTTTGTAGGAGCTATAACTCTTGCTAACCCCCTGAATCCATCCCTACTCCCCGTCTCAAACTTTGCTTCAATGCGAGAATTCAGACTGGGTGTGATGATAAATTAGAGAAAAATATTGATCATAAGATACTTGGTTTATTTAATTTTTAATGTCCTCGAGTTTGTTGGATTGGATATTGTTAGCTTCTTGATAGCTTTCAGTTCTGTTGTGTATGCAATTTGGATTAAAGGAAATCATATAATTTTCAGATACTAAAAAAACTGTCCAATCTTTCTATCAGAGAACTCTAGCATGGATCAGGGTGTTTCTAATGATGTTACTCGAGAAAGAAAAACTAAACTCAAATATAATGAATTCATATAATCTGAGTTTGAGGCTTCACTTCTATTACAGATCATATAGATTATGGATTAATTAAAGGGATTATGATCCCTTGATCACAGAGGCAAGTACCGATAGGTTTGTATGTATATGCCCTAATTATGTGCATTTTGTATCTAGAAATACAATACCTGTGCCTCCAAAGTACATGGTATCATAGCAAGGTTTTGTACAGTGAAACCTTGCTATGATATCTAAGTGTTTAATGTATCATCTAGCCGAGCATTATCTAGTGTTTAATGTATTCATCAAAAGTTAGCAAGTGAATACCTGCTCCACTTAACAGAACGTTATCTAGTGTTGTAAGGTATGAACTGTTTCCCCTCGACAAGGAGACCATCTTATTGGAGTTCCTCTTCTCTAAAATAAAATTGTGAGACTATTTTATAATCTATTCCCATCTTTGAGCTGTGATGACCTTTTATATAGTTATGCAGTTTCTGTTTCTCACTAAGCTTTGGTGATGAAGATGTTCATCCCAGGATTTAACAAAAATGTTGCAACATTTGATATAGGTAACATCTTTTGTTATATTACACTGAACCTACTTAAGACATTTTTTTTTAAATCACTAGGTTCACACTTGCAGAGCGTCACATCAAAACAAGGAAATTCCATATTGGATCAGAAAAGAGAAACTACAGAGCCAGCATTCTCACCAAAACAAACAAAGCTGGAAAGCTGGTTTGCATCATCCCTTCAGGGTGTAACCACGACTTAAAACATTTACAAGGAAACTTCTTCCCTATCTGTGGGTCAAAAACGAAGGCAAACCGCAATGTTAGAGAACCAATCACCGTCCACGCTTTGATGGTTATCTTCTCAGAACTATTTACGATTAGCATCTCTCAAAAATCTTGTAAAGCTTCTCCAATGAAGCAATCTGCAGGAACCAAGAAAATTAGTTTCAGTTTCAAACTTAATCATGCATCCAAATGTCATATGCCACTAAGCATTTGTTGCTTTAGACGACATAGCATACAGTTTTTATTAGTTTCTGATGGGCATATTCAGCTGTCAGCCAAACATGTGCAGGCTAGGCGTTTCATTCATTAGATATCACCAAACCTATTGCTCTAAATAAGCCAAAAAGCTGACGGCAAAATTGCAAAACTTGAATGGAATAGTACGCAACTACATGCATGTCAACTTGCTAACATTTGTAAAGTCAAGGTGAAAGAAATTACTCACCAAGTATATCATGAGAAACTAAGATCCATAAACTGCAATTGATAGAATATCTTACCTTAACAAATGTTCCATTCGTAGCCATTGAAGTTGAAGGCTTTAGAAAGAGTCTCATGGCGGGAAACAGAACATGCTGGATTGACCATTCACGCTGGGCCCATGCAGACTCTGCTTCAGAAAGTAGCTCGTGCTCAATCTCTCTGTCAGTTACAGTGTCTCCTGTAAAAAGAAGACTCAAAATTTGGAATTTCAGTAAGAATATTTCCAGACGTCTCACCATGATTGCAAGAAAGTGCATAATATCGAGGACAGGGAACAGTTGTAATTTGCAAGTTTATTGAAGTAAATGTAAGAGACATGGTCCAGCACACACACGCTTGTATACTTCCTAAATGCATTTTGCCACTAAGCAAACAGTGGAGTCATTAAACAAAATAGACTCAAAATCTTTTTGTATAGTGGTAAGCCTTCAATCACTTGAAACCATGAGACTTTCTTATCCTCCACGTTCTTTTACTACCTTAACCAGAATATTTTAAAGCATATGTCAACGATTGAGCTCTGAACAGGATTCATGGTTTCTGGTTAACAATATTATCCATAGGTAATAAAATATTTTACTCTATGTATTAATATAAATACTAATAACTTCAAATCATGCATTTATTTATGCATCATAATATAAATCTTAATGATGTCAAATATATTATTCTTTGGGTAGATATAATATCTACTGTTAATTACATTTCTGAAACGAACATATATTTTTCATTGAGCAGAGTTTTCTTTCAGACTTTTCAATAGAAAAAGGAAGAGGTAGAAATAGGAAGAGAAAATGATAACTGGAATTAGAAATGCGTTTTCCAGAACTAAACAACCCCTTAATTTGATAAACTTTTTAATTTATCAAAATTATATAAGAATAAGATATACTTCTCTTAAGTAGAGTCAATAAAGTAAGTTCTCTCTCTTAAACATTCTCTTCATTTTCTTCCAAAAGGTCAACACCACCCATATGTCTGCAAGCTTATTCAAAACCAGACCCATTTCTTTACAAGCTTGCTACCCTTTTCCAAGAGCTTGATACTTATCCAGTTTCATTTGCTAGATAAGATCCGCAACTTGAACAGTCACAGGGAACTTGTACTACGTCTATTAAATATTTAGTTTTTTAACTCCTATTCATAGTTAAAAGTTTACATCTATATCCAAGTAGAAAGTAGCCGTTGCGAGTTTGCTACATTGTAAAAACTATAAAGAAGTATATGAAACAAAATAGATAAAGATGAATCATAACAATTAATTACAGTATGTACTAGTTGCAACAGCTGTTGCGAGTTTGCTAGTTACATTTTAAAAATTATAAAGAAGCTTATGAAACAAAATAGATAAACATGAATCATAACAATTAATTAAGGTATACGTGCTAGTTGTAATATAATATCTCAAAGATAAAAAGAATTAACAGATTACATCAACATTTACATGATCATTTTTACTGCATTATTCCATTTTATTCCTATGTATACTTGGGCATTAAGATGTGAAAATGATTACTTAACAGTTGCTGAACAAAACAAAAGAAAATAGATTAACAACATTACTCGTACTACAGTTTTCACTACATTCCATATTATAAAATTGGCCAATTGAATAATTTTATGCATTGCCCTCTATGTCGCTAGTTAGTACATGTAACCCATGTAGTACTACAGAAAATAAGTCATCATGAACCTATCCACATGTTAAGCAACTACTCTGCTTCCCTACTATGAGTTTGGAAAAGCTTGAATCGTCAATGATTTAAGAACTAAAATTATTTGTATTATGCCACCCATAGAAGGACAGGAAAAAAAATAAAAAACATAGAGAAAAGTAAATGAAACGTTACTCGTCAAGTTAATAAGAAATAAGAAATAAGAAATGCTAGATTCGTGCATGCGAGTTATAAAAGCAGATATAGCACACCAATTGCATTCTCATGTTCAGGATTCAGGGAAACATACTGATAACATTGGAATCTTCTGGATCTGGAGGATTATTTACATGTTTAGTTCTATAAAATTGCAAGCCATTTCCAGATGGGTTGGGCAACAACGGGGGATGCATGGCATAAAAATTTCCAAGAGCAGCTGCAATTGTCTGAAAGCAGTTCTTTTCATCCTCCCAATCAACCTGCAAGAGTGTAAATAGACTTCAGCACCAATGCATATCTATGCATCACGCTGATTTTTATGAAACTTTACAGCTTCATCATGATCTGTGGTGATCCAGTCTACTGAGGTAAGACTGTATTCTGCAGTATAGCTGACATGACTAAACAAATAGGTCCGCAAAACATGTTCACTTTATCCCAAAGAAGTGCAATAACCAAATGAATGTAAATTCATCTCACATGTGTACACTTTCTTCATTTGAAGAGAAAAATATCTTCAAATAAGAGATCACTGGTAAATCTTTTAGTCCAAAATAGCAACATAAGTCACACTGCAATTTAGAATATGACACAGAACAAGTATTGGAAAAACCTTGAAAATACATCATTTTCCAGATTACACAATGCAATTTAGAATATGACACCAACGAACACCTTGAACATACATCATTTCCCAGACTAAGTACAAATTCAGGAACTCGATCCATATCAGGCATGTATTGGTCCAGTATGACAGGAAGCCTAGATAAATTCCCTTGTGAGTCAATATAGATGCAGAAGTATTCCTCTAGCATTTCAGCCTTTTCCTTGAGTAATTGAGTATTAATCTGTAAAAGAAAGAACCGAAAATCATCAACAATATCAAGCACATTGATCATTCAAACAAACTTTTGAAAACTGACTCTAACTACTATCTTTTATTCTATTGAAAATCAAAGAAGCAAGAGAACCAGCACACAATAATTAATGAAGGAAAAAAAAGGCCCCATAGTATTTGTAAAGAGACACAAATATAAGCTCATGATGAATTGAGTAGGAAGATTAAATTCATTCCAATAGTTTAATATATTTGATAGTTGGATGACTATACATCTACCAAAAGTTTGTTGACTTGATGCCTAATTACATGATATTTATTTTTTATCAGCCCTTATCCTTTGGATTCAGAGACTGATGTTTCCATTAACATGAATATTTATCCTGGGAATTAACTCTTCCTATATGTTTTCTAAATGGTAACTTTTAAACAGAGACCAGAGCTTGCAGACGTAGATGCCTGATGGTTAGTAAAATTCAAAGGTTAAAACAATAGCATAAAGATGTCTTTTTTGGGATAATACCCACATGTGAAGTCATTCTTCCAATTAACTATTCGATCATATCAAAAACTTTGGCTCAACCAAAAGAAAGTAAAACTAATCCCTGGCGCATATTAAAATCCATCATAAAAATATTACTATAGCAGTCATCCAATCACCAAAAATAAATCACATAAGGTGAGAAACAAGCCGAGGAGGAACATGAAAGTGGAAAGAAAACAAATGATCTAGTGAGTAAAATTGACAGTTTATGAACAAGAAAGAGGACACAAATGATCTAGATAATAAATTTTACTTCTGCAATCTTCTCCTTCAAATCTTCATTCTCATCAAATTCTGGATCTAGGTCTTCCTCCTTCAATGCCAAAATAATGAGGTCTGAGAGAGGGGCTGGATCACTCAATTGGATAGCATTAAAATGAGCAAACCGACGCAGAACTTGTTGATACATGATCTCTTTGCTGTGAAAACATGAAAAGCTGAAGTTACAGAAAAAGTAGAAAATGACCTTTCTGTATGGAAGAGATGTAAAGGCAAATAAATAAATGCGCATGCATATCCATGGACATAAGTGTTAAAAGTATATGAACCATTAATGAATCTGACCAACAACTTAAAACTTTTGAGTCGAACAATTTTTTGACATGGTATCACAGTTTTTATGACCTGGAGATGTTGATCACAAGCCATGTCTCCCTTGATTGTTTGGTAGACTTGTGATCTTTATGCCCACACTTCATGTTCATATTAAACTATATGAATGATTCCTGAACTTCACCCAATAGCCTAAGTCTTTGGTCCACTGATTTCTTGACAACATGTAATGTAAATGCATTTGTCAGATCCTTATAAAGCTTAGTATGAACACATGCAAATCATCTCAAAGACCTTGGAAACAAAATTACCATGCATCTTAGAATCGTATTCCCTAAAGGGGATTTGTGAATGTAGAACAACTATTAAGATAATACAAAACTCTTATAAATATCACGAGCATGCTTCACTACTCATAATTTTGGTTTCTGCGAGATTTCACTATTATAGATGTCCATTCCTACCTCAAATTGACTACATTTGCAAGATAGAGATGGGTATCATGCTGAAGTAATGCAAAAACATCATCTGCCATTCCAACATACGTACAGTGTCTTATAATGTCCAGTAAACCTACATAACCATACAAGAAGAAAAAGTGCATGGTCACTTGACAATGACAAAATTTACACCAAGAACAACATAACATAAAAAGTCTGTTAAGTTACCAGAATGACAGCTGCAATCGATATCATTAATAAGCTCTTGAATGCTAGTGAGATCTGCAGTTTCTTTTGGGTTCCTTCTTTGTCTAACCGACGACCTAAAAGATAACAAAGAAAACAAGAAATATAGAGTACTGTTAGAAATAGTTTAGACAAGAGAACAATGATGCATGATGCTAGTGCCCCAACGCCAAATCTTAAGATCTAGATGATAACAATATTAGCATTAAGAGAAAAATCTAAGAGAATAGGAATTCAAAGCCAATGTCCAAACCCTTAAAAAAAGAGTTTCAAGACTAGTGACCACAGAAACCAAGGAAAATAGGATAATAGGAAATGAACCCTACCCATGTTATATAAGGCATCCTTTTAAACAGACTGATATAGGAAAGTCACTTTTATTTGGGTCCTTTTGGGAAAAGGCTGGAACTTGCTAAAAAGGAACTGTAGTGCTACTAATTTGTTTTGGCATGCAACATGAGGCTCCAATTAAAGCCAGAACAAGCATCTCAAACTGTTTCAAATCTGCCATGTACAGGACATGCAAATGTGCACAAATTTGAGAAGGATGAGAATGGTAATATAGAAGGGGATAGTGAAATCTGCTTTGCCCATCCTTCAATACAGAATTAATATCAAATCAATGTCAAGTCATCTTCAATCAAATACAAGTTAGCCATATTTTTTCAAACTTTATTTCATTTCTTGCACTTGAGATAGTACTGTCCAGGATACTAGACAACATAATAACATAATACTACTACTTCCCATCTAATAAGGAATCCTAATACTATATGAATTCAGCCTTATGTTTGATTTTAATTCAATTCCCAATCTTCATCCCACCAAATTAAGGCTTGCGATTGATTGATCTTTCCTCTTTTATTTCTCTTATAAACTTTAAGTTCTTTTGCATCAAAAATCATTCCCAAATTTGGACTTAACTGCGCATGCAAACTCCTCCATGTATGTATGAAGGACTATATTTATTTCATGAACTGATTGAACTCCTACAAGATGTGTAAACAAATGTATTACTTCAATTGTTAAGGCTTCAGTTCTTCATAGGCCTGCATAAAGTTCAAAGTAAACAACTGCAGGATCAAGAAAAAATTCTAGCTTTCCATCTCAAGACTTCATTCTAGTAGACTCTTTCTATAAGCTGTTTGTTTGCAACTGATCCACAGGATCTGAAGAAGGATACAATTACTAAGATTGAGAGTTAGCTAAATTATTTCTTCATAAAACTATAATAGATTGTTCATATTAAATCCAAAAGAACGCATACTCATGTTCTGTTCTTGAATCTATTTTTGCTGAAAGAGCATATTAGACTAAAGGAAAAGAACATTTTCAATATTACAAAATATCATATTCAGTTAGTCGACGGCCCAGACATATCTCATCAGTCTTTCTCAACAAGAGAGTGCAAAGTCTTTAGAGGACATTTCATAGAGAGTAGCTAAATTGAGGCATTTGATCAAAATCCTGAATGTTCACAGAATATATTGCTCAGTATTGTTACCCAACATAGTCCGATTTGGCACTTATTACATTGAAATAGATAGAATGTGACGGATTTAAAAACTAAGAGACAAGTTTGGTTTATGAGAAATCCAACTTATAGAGTGATTTAATAAATATTACATTCAAATAATGGTTGCTAAAGGATAGCAATTTCGATGATGACAAATAGTTGGCGTAAGTGTTTATGAAGCATACTTACGTTACTTGTAGAATAAATGGACTTACTTCAACCATTAAGATAACAATCGTCAGTGTCTTTGTTGATGCAAAACAACAATAAGGTTAAAGGCATCATGTTCTTCAATGAAGTTGTAAGCATTTGATGCTCAATGAAGGATCCAGATTAGGAAAAAGCATCCGAAAACCTAATGCATAAAGTGCCCCTGCCTAAACCATTGAAAAAAAATGATTATGCAAACTAACAAAATCCTACCTCACAGCAGTCAACTTTGAATTCTCAACACTGTTGTCAAGAGGCTTGCTCTGCAAATAGGCGTGCAATCTTCCAGCTGGGTCTGATACATCAGTTCTTACCATTTTATGCACCGGGACTTTGTACATCTTTGACCCTAGTTAATAAATAGCATGACCAATAATGACAGGGCCTTGAGAAACTAGTGAAAGTGACAAGTATTTGGGCAACAGAAAGAAACATGCATATACATTACATACCATTGGACAAAGGATTAGCATTCAAATCCTTGCTTTCAGTCAAAGGAAGACTAGGAGAGGGGTCTACTACCTACTTGATCAAAAGAAGAAAGAAAATGCAGAAGTTAAAGGTAATGTTCACAGAACTGCAGAACTAGTGGAACTGTTGTAACACCACAGTATAGCCATGACAGGGTAAAGAAATCTGGTACATCATACCATTGTAGGTTACAAAACTTTCAGGGAATGCAAACATGGACTTCATTCACTATTTAGCAAAATTCCAATAAGAAATTATCTAATTTGAACATCAAAATTTAGAATTAAACAAGAATTCTAGACAAGAAAAATGACTCAATAATGACCCATTTACTCTGCTTCTAGCAATTGTCAATGCTTCAATTAAAGGAAACTCTCATGAGGAGTATCTCAATTACATTAGTTCCTCCTGCTACATGTAAGACCACTTATCTTTCCAGATAAGACCTATTAAATGATCTTATACACTTGGTAACAACTGAACAGTATTAGTGATTGAAGTATATCTTATGTTGGAGAAACGGATCAAATATTAAAGTTTTTGATAAATTGATTAGGAGAAATTTTAACTTGAAAAGTAGGTCAACCTACAGTCAAAAACAGGGAGGTGGCATTTCACGTGGAGAGTTACCCTTCCCTACTATATGTGTGTGTAAATGTTCATGCATTTCAAAGAGCTTCACTAATTGCTAAGTAAACTTGATCTTCAATTACAAAATCTATCCAACTGTCAGATAAAACTTATCGATAATTCGTAATCAGATAGAATAATGCAAGAAGCAGGCAAAGAACATAAAAGATACAAACAGAGCTTGATGTTTATGGACCCAAAATAGGTCCTCCATGTTCATTCATCTTTCAAAAGATTATGATAATTTAAGGCCGATATATATACTCTAAAATCAGATCCTAGCAATCAGAAGTGATTCTCTTGTCAAAAACTTTACCCAGGCTCCTATAAAGCTGACCGAGAATGGGAAATGTTAAAAGAGTAAAAATGCCAGTCGGGTTTCTCAAACAAAATAAAAACTTACATCTTGTATAATCTAAAAAAAATGGACATAGGAACCCCTATGGAAAATATAAGCTTTGATCCCAATCTTCACATTAATCAAAGATTAAAATTAGAATTAAAATGGAAAAACTGGAAAGATGATATGATTGGTAACTAATTCTCCAGCAGATTATGATCAATTATGATATTAGCCTAATTGCAGCCCAGTATATCCCTGTTTCCATTATTATCGGTAAATAATAAACAAATAAAATCCAATAATTTTTCCATAGAGAAACTTGTTAATACAGGATATAAAAAAATACATCGTTAACTCCTAATAATAAGGAGCAAAAGACAAGTATAGATGATAAAAGTATTATGTCAATTAAATGCATAAATTGAGACTACAATTAGGTTCACAGCTGACAACAACGCAGCAAGTGTTGTGCTCCAAGCTCAATTAAACCTAAGAGAAAATATGTTTATTTTCATTAAAGAAAGCCACGACTCTCCATGAAAGGCATCCAAACACGCCAGAATGCCAGATATATATACGTTGAAGAATTTCAACAGAAAAAAAGGGACTGGAAATAATGTCACTCAGGTCCTTATTCTATTTCTCATTGATGCTCTGAGGGAAGATATGAGAGGATATCGAATGCTTTTCATGCTTAGAAAGAAGATGAAATCTCAGTAGTTGCAAAAGGCCGTCAAGTTTGGAACTCACAAACAATTTAATAGCATACCTGCTCTTCATACATTCTTGCCTCATTCGAGTTCCTCAACTTCAATTCAACAGTTGACTGTATCTTCTCAATAATAATTTCCTGGTTCAGAAGGCTCACCTGTATGGTAATAATAAAAGATTCATACAGGAGTTTTAGAAATGTTGAGGAAAAGTAAAGTATCAGGAAAAATACTCCTAAGTGATTCATAACCATTTGCAATACTAACTGATTGATAAAATAGCAAGATTGACATTCATCATTGGAAATGATTAGCCTATGTGTCTTTAGATTACCTTGACTATCCAAGTTGGCATGCATCTCAACAACAGATATGAAATATACACATTACTTGGTGATTAAACAAGCAACACATAAGTGTGTATCGTTAATAGGATCTACACATGCAAGATGTTATGCAAATTGTACAGAAATCATAGAAAATACGACAATGAACACTGGAAAACTAATTCTAAGCATATAAAATAGGCAACTAGAGTTTAAAGGCACCATTAATTGCAAAAATTACAGATAGCATCTCCAATCACAAAAATACAGTTTCTCACAACCTGAGACCAAGAACAAGCCATTGGAACTTTTGATTGGATGCAGAAATACAGAGAATAAGAACCCAACATGCATATACATGTAGGCACACGTATGTTTGTTACAGTATATGTTGTTCTATCTATCCTATTTGCCTCAACATTGACATTCTTGAAAGCAAATATTAATGTAAAAGTGTGGGTGACAGAGAGATCACTCCTGAATCCATACCTCTCTTTTTGTTGGATGCACATTTACATCAACATGCTCAGGTGGTAATACTATTGATATATACAAGAATGGCTTTGAAGCTTTAGGTAAGGTAGCAGCATAAACAATCTCAAGAGCTCTCTTCAAAGCAGAGCAATCCACAAGCCTATCTGGAAATAAAGTATAGTAAAATACAAAAGTATATTACACTTGGAGTACTAATTTCCTAGAAATTATGGAAGGATAAATGTAATACGCATGTTATCCACGCTAAAAGTCATATAAAAAAGGATTAAAAATGAATAGAGCAAAGCAATTATATTGTTTCGACAAATGGAAAGGCCATGCAGTAAAAAAGAATGAATTCTTGATGGCAAGGCCTCATGTTTGATTTCTCATAAGCTTATAAATAAAGACTAATTTTCCAGAGTGCAATAATAATGAATTGCATCAGTCCAAATCATAAACAAGTGGGTAACACATCAAATATTTGCATATCAGAATCCAAAGATAGATGCTATGGATCAGAATACCAGAAACATAAAGGTTCAAGTAATCGCTTCATATAGTCATGAACAAAAAGTATACCGTAACTGACAGAGCTCATGAAGTTCAATGCAATCTACATCATTGAACCTCTGAAGAGCCCAACTGAAGTGGACCAAAACATAAGAAATATCAATGAAGTTGAAGAAAGAGGCAAGATATCGTATCTGGTCAACAAATAACTCTACAAAGCCCAATAAATAGTTCTATGTACAGATTTTAATACAAATTGATTATATATACATGTATAAGAGTTCTCTAAAGAAAAATGCATCTCAAGAATATCCCCCAAAGAAAATAGTAAATCTTGTTACATATTTCGGTGAATGACCATTAACATTTAACAACTAAATCCGTAGCATTAAGCACAACAAGAATTTTTGTTTTGTCAGCATCAACTAGAAGGTTATATGTTTTATGTCAGCAAAACATCTGTAAAATGATGAAGGAAAGTGAAAATATAAAAGCAAAGAAGAAAATTCAAAATCTAGCGAACATGCCCAAAAACTTCAAAAATGAAAGGAACAAAGAGAAAATAAGACTTGATATATTGATAAGGAAAAATAAAAAGCTAAAAATGCAAGGCATCAAACAACACTCAGGCCGTGGATGTAAGCAAGGTACGGGGCTCTACAGAAAACAAGTGAGAGGGAAAAGGGTCAACAATTTCCAACAGAGATTTCATGTATGCCTCTTTCATTCCTCTTGCTTCCTTTCTACCACTATCTTTAACAGTACAAACAAAATATAAGGGACTTCATCTGGAAAATGGGAAATATATTAATTTCAAAAATCCATGTCCAATTCAAGGATTGCAGTGATGGCATGATTTAGGCAAAGCTACCGAAAGATTCCATAATATATTTTCATTTGATTAATGAACCAAGATTTTTCTCAGCTCACTCCTCAATAATTGGGACCTACCCATTTCCAATTGCAGCCTACCAGTTACCTGATAGGCATTTACTTTTTAAATTAACTGATAGTGATGCTTACCCTATCATAAAACAAGAATATATCATCAAATTCTCATGTAAAACATCACTAATACTATTGCAGTAGGTTTAGGCAGTAAACATGAAAACGGAAAAACATAAAATCCTTGCAGCAAGACTGTATAAAGATATAAATACCATTTATAAAAAGCACCATCGTTGTTTTCTTCGCCATATAATTTGAATTGGACATGAATCCATCCATTTTGAAAATTGAACTAGAAGGATCATCATCAGAAACTTCTATCGAAATTAGATTACGAGCAACTGAAACACCATAAACAGATTTGATGGAATCCAGCCTTGATGAAGTAGCTACTGAGTGTACATCTGGTCTGGTTGCTCCATGCTGATTAGAAACGTATGGAAAAAGCATTATTCAGAGTGATGCAAATTTTGACATTTGATACAAGCAAAGAAATATAAATAATCATGAGATGGACCTTTCTGCAAGAAAAGCCCACATTTGTGTAATGAATTGCAAACCGACTAAGCAAGTCTACAATTTTTGAGTAATCATCAGAAGAATTTTGGAGCGTCTTCCTCCGAGCAATCATGTTATAGAACAAGTTCTCAACCTGTAAGACGAAAACCAAAATTGTTCGAATAAATAACCACATTTACAAGTACATGCACAAGCACAAAATTTAAACATCAACCATCACAGACGAAAATAAACGCCAAGGATTTAATTGAAAATTTTCCAAAACAGACCATGATTTGAGTCCCTTTCACAGCAGCACATGCCTTTGGCTGGTTCTCCATCGCACCATCCCTATACGATACCCTGAACAACAAAGCATCCGCAATCCCCAAACTCAAATTAACAAATGTCAACAAACCCCCAAAAGAAGAAAGTATCTACTGAAATAAACAAACCCACCTATAACCGTGAAGCTGACCTTCCGTGATGGTGGTGACAGTAACATGAGCCACATGCGTCATACTGGCCAACGCCTCTCCTCTGAACCCCATCGTCTTTATGGACTGCAAATCCTCATACGTCGAAAGCTTCGACGTGGTGTGCCTCTCGCATAGTATAGGCAGGTCCTCAGGCTAACCATAAGTACACCCAGAATAGTATAACAAATGTGGGCATCTTTTTTATTTCTTAAAAGAAGGAAACTTAAAGGTTCTCTGAAGTACCCGAATGCCGTGGCCATCGTCGGAGACTTGGATGAGCTTGAGGCCACCATCCTTGACGACGACATTGATGGAGGTAGAGTGGGCATCCAGGCTGTTCTCGACCAGCTCCTTCACGGCTGACACTGGTCGCTGTATCACCTCGCCGGCAGCGATTCTGTTTACCACAGATTCCTGGAGACGATGAATCTTTGGAGGCTGTTGAACAGGTGGCAAAGTAACTTGTTGCTCTGTTTCTATTTCCATGTCTCTCTGACTGGAACTGCTCAGAGCAGGGGTTTACTCATATTGCTGCGTAACAGCGCGGATAAATAACAAATCAATTTTACCGAAGATTAAAAACGATTCGACCCTTTATTTATGCAGATTTTTAATACTCGGAGACAGAGGATTAGAGTTTTATCCCAATTAATTTTTATCAATTATTATAAATTAAAATAAATAAATTATTTTTATTTATTAATCTTTTTTAATTAAATAATAAAAATAATTTCTTTTAATTATATTTTAAATTTTTATGAATAAAATTTTTATGTTTTTTATTTTTTATTTTACGGTTTAACTTTCAGCTTGTTTTTAAAACATTAAATTTTATTAAAAACTTTCATAAACAAGTTGTATAACAATAATCTAGATGGTGATTAAGTTTATAACTAACTTTTGAGGATGCTATAAATTCATTTGCTTGCATGTTAAAATATTTTTTAATTCCAACTAACTTAACCACAAAATTATGTAATATCTTTTGAATAATCTTAATGACTAAATTAATCTTTGTATTATGATGTTGTGTAATTGTAAGATGTAGACAATTACACTCGAGCATTATGTAATGCGTAACATGAGACTTAATTATATATCTGAGATCAAACGAAAAAAAGAATGAACAATAAAAAATATAAAAAAAACCTTACTTCGGTTTTATTGGATCTTAAACTTTATTGATTAGTATTTTGTATAGATACATTATATCTTAAATTCAAAATTTTAACTAATTTTATAATATTAATAAAGAATTATTAACAGTATTAATTAATAATTAAAAATGTGATTTATTATAAATATAACATTGATGTTAGAATATTTTCAAAATCTCTTTGCTCATTCGAGGAATGTATCTTCGTACTCTCCTATAACATATATATAAGAGTCTTGCACCAAAAATAAATAAATAAATATAAGAGTCAACTGTCTATGACTATTACGTAAAATAGTAGTGAATTTTTTATTTAGTAAAATAAAAATAAGTTAAGTTAATGAGAATCTAATTTGCCACAAAATCTCTCCTCTCTACTGCGTTTGTTTCTCCTTTGCGCCGGTCTCATCAAACCAGAGAGGTTGCATCCTCATTGATCCTTTCTCTCCTCCTACAATGATGGCTTGTAGAGGCGCCTCATCGGTTTGGCACGGCATGTCTTCCACATGGCACTTGGTACTTGCAGGTATTAGATGGCGAATAGGAAATGGAAAAGTGGTTCGCTTCTGGCTTGATGATTGGGTAGCAGGCTTCGGACCCTTGGCTTTATTAACGCTCAACCCCATTCCGGAAGGTCTTTTGTTTGCACCAGTGACCGCATTTGTGACCGCAGCAGGGGGCTGGTGCTGGGAACAATTCCAGCACCTTCTTCCCTTCTCCGTATGTACGACCATTGCTAGTATTCTACCTCCGCGTGCTGAGTTTGATGATGATCGTGTGGTATGGGGCCCTAATCCTAAGGGGGCCTTTTCCACAACCTCTGCCTATGAGTTGATTGAAAATCTCGGAGATACCGGTGATAGTCATTTCTGGGACTTGATATGGAAGTGGCAAGGGACTGCAACGCATCCGGTCATTTTTATGGCTCCTTGCTAAGGGGAATCTTTTGACTAATCAGCAGCGTGTTTATCGACATCTTGCTATGGATGTGGGGTGCCCCCATTGTGGTCGGCCTGAGACTGCTCTCCATGCTATTAGAGATTGTCCTCGTGTGCAACAATTTTGGCGTCAATTTCTCTCCCATTTTGATATGGAGTTGTTCTGCAGTTTTCCTCCTCAAGCATGGATAAGTTCAAACCTTTCTCGGCAGGATTTAGTCAGTGGTTTCAGATGGTCCCTTTTATATGGGGTGTCTTGCTGGTACTTGTGGATCTGGCGCAACAAATGTGTTTTTGAGCCTGAATTTTCCTGGCCACTAACTAGAAAGGTGATGGTACAGAACTTGGCCTCTCAGATCGAGCAAGCGAATACGGTTACCTCCCGGGCAGTTGGGGGTTCCCCTATTACTAGAACTCGAACTATTGGCTGGGATAAACCAAGTGTAGGATGGATACGATTGAACACAGATGGCACGTAGCACATGACTACTCGTTACGCTTCAGCGGGTAGTCTCCTCCGCGATAGCTCAATCATTTGGAAAGAAGGCTTCGTCCATTCTATTGGTTTTTGTTCCCCATTAGATGTTGAACTATGGGGGGTGTATTAAGGTTTGACTCTGGCATAGGATATGGGTTATCGACAGTTGGAATTAGAAGTTGACTCTTTGGAGGTCATCAATATTCTCTCATCCTCTAGTCTGACATATAATACTTCACTCACTTAAGCTATTCAAGCACTATTAACACGATCCTGGATGGTTCGCGTGCGCCATGTTCTTCGTGAAGGAAATCGTTGTACGGATTGGTTAGCTTTTTATGCGACATCTTTCGCCTTTGGCGTTACCTTTTTGCAATTTCCTCCTTCGGGATGTCTCACTATCCTCTTAGAGGACATATGTGGAGTTTTAACTTCTAGGCCCTCTGTTTAGGCCCTGCTTTCTTCCCTTAAAAAAAAACGAAGGGTTCAGTTATAAAAATCCTATAAGGACCATGGTAGACCATTATAATTTGCTGCCACCGCCTAAAGCCCCAGACACCAAGGATGTAGAACTACCAAAAGCGACTAGCGAAACTACTATTGCACTCTCGGCTAAAATAAGACAACCTAACCCTAACTAATAACCATGATAGAGATACTAATAGACTATTATTTGATAAGCTAATTTGGGTCAATTGTATAGTATTTTAGGGTAGATATTTGCTAAGTTATTGTTTTTATATTATATTTGGATATACAAGTTGTTTTGAAGAAAAGATGACAAAAGTGGCTAAAATGAAAAAGACATTTAAGCCATTGGTTTAGTGTATTTTGGACACATAAAGAAAACAAGACACACATGAAGAAAACAAGACAGCAGCAAATTAAAATTATGCACGTGTGAAACGCTCTGTAGGTAAGAGGAGGCTTCAACATTTTTTTAGATAAAAATGCTGCGTAGTGTAGCGTTGTCACATGGGAGAGACAGAAACAAAAAAAATAGCCACCATTTTATTCAAGCCCCCACTTCACACCTCCACTAAATTCAGACCTATAGACAACACTCACGCACGCAACACCTACAACCCACACATGCAGTAGTTTTGAAGACTCCAATCACGCAGCCTCCCTTTATTCACGCAACTCCAACAAAAACGCCACACATAATAAGACACTCAGCCATCCAAAAGAGACGCGTGTAGACTCAACACCACAACAGCTTCCATTCAAGCATCCACTCTCCACTAACACAAAAAACCGCATCCTTTATTTACTGAAAAGGCATCAGCCTTCAACAACAGCTGCCCTCACTAGGATACACCCTCCATTCACAGGAGAAGACATCCTCCACTACAAGACAAAGAAGCCTCTACCGAAATAACCTCCTCCCACTCACCTACGGCTTGCCTCCACTCTACCCTCACTCTTCAGCAGAAAAACGCAACGCCACTCACCGGCCTTCATGCCGGAAGTTTCATCCATCAGAAAGTCATACACGCTGCAATCTTCATCCATTCACCATCCACCACGCATTACTCCAGCCCTCCACCAACACAGCCTTCACTTCCACGCCACTTAGCAGCCTCCACCAAAACAGCTCAACCAACTCACCAACAGCTATACACCACGCCATTCACGCACATAGTAGCCCCAACCAGCACAAGGCAACGCAAGCATAAGCCTTCACCCTCTCACTCAAGCAGCATTCTCTTTCGAAGTAATCTCCATTCACTGAAAATAAAGAAGCCTTCACTGAACAACAAGGCAACCACGCAAGTAGATGGGGAAAGCATTTTATTCTGCTACAAATTTGGAGCTCTGTTCTTCATTTATTTTTTATTCCTTCATGAGTTTGTCTAGGGTTTATAGTTTTGGATTGCTTGGCTTGATGATTTGTGGCTAGAACTTTAATTTCTCTTAGGAATTTGATGTTTTGGTGATGCTTTAATATTAAAATTTGCTAGAATCCATGACTAAATATTCATATGCTTATTGATTTTCCTTGGGTTTAATTGTTCTTACTTTGGATTATTGAAAGTTGGCTTGGTATAAATTCACCTTTGAAAAAATGAGATTTTTGCTAGAAGATTGAAGGAAATTTCAACTAGGAATTTTTTGTGAGCTGGGAGACCCAAGAAACTTAGCATGTGAAAATTGAAGGTTTGGGATTTATGAAACGCTAGAAAAAACTTAAGGGATTTCTAAGTAATGTCTAGAGTGGATAGATTAATTCACTTTTAGAAGAAGATGATTAATTACTCTTAAAATTCACTTACAAGGTTAGGATTGCTCATTTGTGGAGAATAACTAATTCAATATTAAGGTTGACAAAAATATCATTCTCTAAGAGAAAGGCATTCCCTATTGAAGTTAATACTTTTAAGTAGCTAATTGTTGCACTCTTTTCTTAATTAGTTATTACATAGAGTTATTTTGGTTGCATTTAATTGTGTAGTTGCTTAGAAATTTTTTTGAGTCTTTTAATAATTCTTTACATTGTTTTTAATTTCCCAAAATTTCGCTAAACTTGATTTCAAACACCGTTCGCTAGCATATATTTGAGCTTTCTCATAATCTCCGTGGACACGACTCGATTCTTACCGATTTATTACTCACTTTGACAACCGTGCATTTGCGATTTACGAACAAGTTTTTGGCCATATTGCTAGAGATTAATGTTTGAATATTTGCTTCTATAGCTAGTTTGATATTTACTTGTTGGTTTTCTTTTTATCCCTAGAGTAACTTACTTATTTCTTTTTCTTTTTGTATTTTTGTTTCCTTGCGCAGCTTGTGTGTAAGTAATTACTCTTGATTCTTGTAGTAATTTTATATCATTAGTAGCAAGTTCCTTCACAATTTTGTCCAAAGACATACTTGAGTTTAAAGATTAAGGCTGAGCATATAAAGGGGCCTGAGGTTGTCTACTAAAATTGTGAGGTTGATATCTCTATTTCCCTCTTTGTTTTCTATAGCTAAAGTTTAGATGATCCTTTCATCCTGGATTATAGTGATTGAAATAAGGGTTATATTTTCGTTGAGGTTGGCTAGGAAATCCCCCAATTGCATTAGCTTTATAAAGGGAGTTATGTTACAATGTAGGGCACATATCTGTAGGATGTCTAGAGAATGAGCACGTTCTGCATGCTCTTTCGCCCGCTACCATTTCTAGATCATGCGTAGGATAGTTTACTTCATGTTTCCTCAACTGTCTAGAAGCATAGGCAATTACCCTTCCATTCTGCATCAATACACAGCCTAAACCAACTTTGGAGGCATCACAATATATCACATAATCACCTTGCCCTGAAGGTAATGCTAACACTGGAGCTGATGTGAGACATTCCTTAAGCTTTTGGAAACTTTGCTCACAGGAATCATCCCACTCAAA
>JANITW010000234.1:11568848-11580154 GCA_027564335.1 Erythroxylum williamsii | reverse complement strand
TTATTTAAATATTTATAAAATTATTTTATTATAAAATTATTTTAAATATTATATGTATTTTAAATATTATTTAGCATATTGTCTGTGTTGATGAACAATTTGTTAGTATATTTTAAATATTATTTAGTATAAATAATTTTATTATAAAATAAAATATAGCTAAAATTAATAAAAGTACTTTTTATTTTTATGTTACCAAACAGTCTACTGTATAAAGCTCTTTTAAAAAAGTTGTTCTTTTAATTGACAACCAAACAGTCAACTGGCTTTTAAAAAAAACTCTTATCAGAAAAGCTCTACTGACAAAAGCTCTACTGATAAAAGCTCAACCAAACGGGCATTTAATAAAATACAAATAAGTTAAGATAATGAGAATCTAATTTACCACAAAATCTTTCCTCTTTACTACGTTTGCTTTTCCTCTGTGCTGGTTTCATCAAACCACAGAGGTTGCATCCTCAACACTAAAAAACGAAGGGTTCAGTTACAAAAATACTGAAAGGAGCATGGTAGATGTTACAAAGGTATTCTTGGAATTCAAGCTTTCACCCAAAGTTTTTTGCTCACCCCCTTTGCACGGCAATTTCATTTAGATCTGTTAAAACAAGACTCAGCCTTTTCCAATCCTAGAAGTGTTTTCCTCAGGACACTCTCAAAGAAACAATACTTATAAGAACAATAAGAACAAAGGCAACAAGAACACACAAAGATACAATATAATACCAACTTTATATACTTTCCCTCAAAAGAATACAAAGAATGCTCTCTCTGACTGAAAATGAGAAGAGCAAAGCTCGAAAGCTCGAATGAGCTATATATAGATATCCTAACTTGGAGTCTAAGTTATATTTAGAATTCCACTAAATCTGAATTATCTAAGATCGTGCTAAGATCATGTCTATTCTTATCAGATTACATCACATGGATCAATTAGATGACAGCCCCATCTAAATAGAACTCTAACTGATAAGATAAGATAACAACAAGGTAGAGTTTACATTCAACTCAGAAACTTGTCCTCGAAGAACTCTACTATCTTCAGACGTTCAGTTCTACTGCAATTCTAACTTTCAGTCATCGCCACATTATCCAAGATCTCCCCACGATCTTTATCCGCTGATGATACAATATGATCTCATCGAAGCCCACTAGCACTTTAGCTTGATCCAATTTTCCCACAACAAGTCCATTAATTGTGATCCATTCATCCGAGCATGGGCTAAGTCCTTAGTTTGTCAAGACCTTAGCCTGGGTCGAGTCAATCTCCATAAGGTCTTATACTCTATCAAAATTCGCATAAAGTCCGATTCTACTTGCCCACGTTTGTCATAGTATTTTTGCATGCCTCCTTCATGCGTGAATCCAGCTAACCTTCCTCCTAAGGCTCTTCATGAAGGTCGTTGAGAAGTGCTCCGAAATTTAGGGGTCTAACAAACCACTCCCACCAGATAGATTCGACACCCTCGTCGAATTAGTCTGAAGGTAGGTGTTCACCTGATCTTCGAACTGCCATAAGGTTGTATCTTTCTCCCACGTAGCTTCTGCGACAGGTTTACCTTTCCACTGGATTAAGAACTCGATCCGTCGATTCTTCTTATGTTGACCCATGGTTCGGTGGTCTAGGATCTCCTCCACTTTATCCTAGAACTGTTTTCTCAAAATCGGTAGTGCACGCTTCACCTGACTCCTATTCGGATCTGATGCATCCTCATAGTAAGGATTGAGAAAACTAACATAAAAAGTAGGGTTTACGTTTAACCGCTTAGGTAACTTTAATCGGTACGCCACGTTTTTTACTTTCTGTAGCACTTCAAACGATCCATCGTACTTCGACACAAATCCCCTATGTACTTGCTTGCTCGAGATCTTCTTCCAAATCTATGGGGTTAGTTTCAATAGAACCTTATCGCCCACATCAAACTCCAGTGGTCTCCTCCAAAGATCTGCTTGCTTCTTTATCCGTCGAGAAGCTTTATGAAGACTGTCCCTTTCCTCATCCAATAACTCTTGCTTCTCCATCGCAAACTTATGCGTCGTAGGACATTTGTGACATGTCCTTTGCTGAGTAATCTTTAGTAGAGTGAGAGGCTATTGTCCTAACATAATCTCAAAGGGACTCTTCTCCATAGCCGAAGATATGTGCAAGTTATAACAAAACTGTGCAGTATCAAGTAAATTCAACCAATTACGTTGACTTGCACTTACATAATGTTGAAGATACTCCTCCAACAAACCATTGATTCGTTCAGTTTGGTCATCCGTTTGTGGGTGATTTGTCGTTGAGAATTTTAACTCACAACCTATCAAGTTAAAAAGAGACGTCCAAAATTGGCCCGTAAATCTGGCATCTCAGTCACTCACAATATCTGCTGATACTCCGAAATACTTGACAACATTTTTGTAAAACAACTCGACTGCAACATCTGAGGGACAAGTTACAGGAGTTGGCACTAAGACCGCATACTTGAAGAATCTATCAATCAACCACCATGATTGATGCCATGTTGTCCACCTTTGAAAACCCACTAATGTAATCCATTGAGACCGACATCTAAGGTCTCTCGGGGATGGATAAGGGTTGTAGCAAACTGGCTTCCTTCTTCCTCTCCGGTTTATCCAACTGACACATAAGGCACATCTTGACAAAACATCCCACGTCATCCTCCATCTTCGACAAAGAAATAGGAATGCGATAGGAGTGCTAACAGCTGTTGGACTCCTGGGTGACCAGCCCACTGCGAGTCATGCGTTTCCTTCAACAATTATCTCCTCAACCCACCAAATCTCGGCACGTAGACTTGACTACTCTTAGTCATCAACAGCCCAACATCGTTGAGCCAAAACCTACGTACAACACCCTCCTTTACTTGAGTAATTAACTTACAGTACGTGGTGTCTAATAGAGCTGCATCCTTGATTTGCTCCAACAGGTTAGACTTTACCCTCGTGATCGAATAAAGGGCCGCAAATACTTCCTTCCTGCTTAAGGCATCTGCCATATTATTATGCCTCCCTGGTTTATGCTCCCACATGAAGTCATATTTAGCAAGAAACTCCTGTCACAAGGGCTTATTTTGCGGATAACTTTTTTTGGGTCTTGAAAAATGTGTTAGCAACATTGTCTGTCTGAACAACGAACCTAGTTTTCAACAAATATACTCGCCACGTCTCCAGGCAATGCACCACTGCAAACATCTCCTTCTCTTGTGTCGAGTAACGCTGCTTCGTACCATTGAGCTTCAACTCTCAGATGCAACCAGATGACCCTCCTGTACAAGGACTCCACCAATGACTTTGTTCGAAGCATCAGTATATATCTCAAATGGAAGATCGAACTCGGGCAGCTTCAACACCGGTTTGGTTGAGATTGCAGCTTTAAGTTTTTCGAATGCCTCCTCACATGCACTCGACCAATTCCACTATTGCTTCTTCTTTAGCAAGTCTGTTAATGGCGTTGTTTTTTTGGAGTATCCTGCTATAAATCACCTGTAATAGTTCACCAAGTCGAGAAAACTCTGCAATTCTTGTACTATCGTAGGAACCTGCCACTTAACTATTGCTTTCACTTTCTTTGGATCCATCTTGACCTGACCCTTGCTCACCACATGACCTAAGAATCTGATCTCCAACTGAGCGAACTTATACTTCTCCATCTTCACATAGAGCTTGTGCTACCTCAGTCTTTCGAATACTCACTTCAAGTTTTCCACATGTTTTGCCATGTTCACGTTATATACCACGATGTCGTCTAGATAGATCGCAATGAACTCATCCAGAAAGTTGTACAGCACGTCATTCATTAGGTTGCAAAGTGTAGCAGGGGTGTTAGTTAATCCAAACGACATAACTAAAAATTCGTAGGAAATCCAAACGACATAACTAAAAATTCGTAGGATCCATACCATGTTACACATATTGTCTTTTGCTCATCGCCTTCGGCTATTCGCACTTGCCAATGCCCACTTCAAAGATCCAACTTCGTGAACACCTCAGCCCTCGACAACCTATCCATCAAATCTTAAATCAAAGGTACCGGATACTTGTTCTTGATTGTTACCTTGTTCAATGCTCGATAGTTTATACATATCCTCAATGTACCGTCTTGCTTCTTTTGAAACAATACTGGGGGGCGCCATACAGAGCTTTTGATAGTTGGATGAACCCTGCCTCCAACAACTCACCAAGTTGTTTTTGAAGTTTTGCCAATTCCATAGGGGACATCCTATATGGGGCATGTGCAGGTGGGATCGCTCCAGGAACCAACTCGATCCTATGATCTACCTCTTGACGAGGGGAAAGAGTTTTCAGCAGCTTTTTCGACGTCACCTCCCAAAACTCCCTCAACAAACTTGCAACCTCATCAGGGACTTCTACCACGTGATCTTCACTGATCTCCCACATGGCAGCGAGATAGGTCTCCATACCTTTCTTTAACCCTTTCTCAATACTCATGGTTGAAACATGTCTTACCGATGTTGTAGCCTTCGTTGTTCTACCATCGAACCTACAACAATTCACGTAGAAGGAATTTTGTTCATTCATTAACATCATACCTCCCAAACTTGGGTATAGCACTACCTTTGCTGCTTTAAGGAAATCGATCCCCAATATCATCACGAAATCCTCCAATGGTATGATGATGAAGTTCATCTTAGCACGCCAACTCCTAATACTAACTAGAACATTGTAAGCAATTCCCGCAACTGCTTGTGCCTTCCCCGTAGGGGTTGTAATTCTCATCGGAGCCTTGGACATCCTCACACCCAACTTTTGAACCATCTTCTCTCCTAGGAAACTGTGGGTCACACTAGTATCCACCATTGCGATCATGTCTTTCTCCCCAACCTGTATACCCACGTACATCAGTTTGTCAAAGGAAACCGACTCAGTACTAACCGTATTAAACAAGGTTATCGGATTTAACGTCGTGTCTTCCGAAGATTCGTTGTCTTCTTCGACAATCAGGGCGTTCAACTTCTCCTTCCTTGGGCATTCTTTGGCAAAGTGTGGACCATCGCACAAGTAACAAGCAATTTTTCCCTTCTTCGAGGACGTCTCCTCGTTCTTCAAGCCCCCATTCTGCTTGCCCTTGCCTTTGAAGTCTCCCTTCTTGGAATCCTTCTTCTTCTTCCCCTCAGTTCTCTCCTTTTGGGCATGGCCTTTGCGCTTAGAAGAATTCAAGGAGCTGACCTTAGAGTCTTTCGCCAGTCAAAAATCCACTAAGGCATCGACAGCCGCGATTGCACCAACCATGTCCTTCACATTCTGCCTTCGTAGCTCTATTTGGGACCACGGTTGTAACTCGGATAGGAAATTGAAGAGCTTGTCCTCATCTGACATGTTCTCAATATCCAACATTAAAGAGCTAAAAGACTTAACATAATCTCTTACCGATCCGTCTTGCTTGAGCCGCTTTAAGGCATCCTCGCGAGCCAAGAAGCATTCATAGGAAGGAACTGATCCTTTAGCTCCTTCTTCATCTGCACCCACTTTTCCATAGGCGTTCTACCTGCACTGATCTCTGCAAAGGTCCTTATCCTCCACCAGAGCTTGGCATCCCCATCCAAGTACATGGCCGTCACATTGACCTTATCAACGTCAAATACTCTAGCAGTAGCAAAGTACTACTCCATGTCCCACAAGAAGTTTTCCAACATCTTGGCATCCTGCACGCCTTCGAACACCCTTGGTTCATGCACCTTCACTGATGATGAAAGCTGTGGTGTGGAGCTTTCAGCCCCATCCCCATCAATCGTTGTAACGACACGCCTTAGGATAGAGATCTCAAAATGAGCCTCCTCTTGTGCCTTCAACATATCTCCCATCTGTTGTTGTAACTGTTGGATTCGCACCTCCAACATCTCGAATCAAGTATTGTGGGAAGTGGCCTCTTCCTTCCCTGAGGAATAGGACCGATGACTGCCTCCACTCTAGACAACCGTTTTGTCAAGTTGCCTATTGCCATTTCAAACTTTGGCTCTGAGACCAGTTGTTATAAAGGTATTCTTGGAATTCAAACTTTCACCGAAGTTTCTCACTCACATCCTTTACACGATAGTCTTGCTTAGATCCGTTAAAACAAGACTCAACCTTTTCCAATCCTCGAAGTGTTTACCTTACACACCTTCGAAGAAATAATATTTATAAGAACAATGAGAACAAAGGCAACAAGAACGCACAGAGATACGATATAAAACCAACTTTATATACTTTCCCTCAAATGAATACAAAGAATGCTCTCTCTGATTGAATAAGAAGAGCAAAGCATGAATGAGCTATATATAAGCATCCTAACTTGGAGTCCAAGTTACATTCAGATTCCCACTAAATCCGAACTACCTAAGATCATGCTAAGATCACGTTTATCCTTATCAGATTACATCACATGGACCAATTAAATGACACCCCATCTAAATAGGACTCTAACTTATAAGATAAGATAACAACAAGATAGAGTTTACATTCAACTAGGAAACTGACATCTTTATCCTCAAAGAACTCTACTATCTTTAGATGTTTAGTTCCACTATAACTCTAACTCCCAGTCATCGCCACATCATCCAGGATCCACAATCTCTATTTACTAATAATGCAATGTGATCTCACTGAAGCCCACTAGCACAATGTCCTAATCCAATGCTCCCACAACAAGTCCATTAGTCGTGGTCCATTCATCGGAGCATGGGCTAAGTCTTTTGTCTGTCAAGACCTTAGCCTGGGTCAAGTCAATCTCCACAAGGTCCGATGCTCTATTGAAATTCACACCAAGTCCTATCCCACTCGCCCACTTTTGCCCTAGTGTTTTCATATGCCTCCCTCATGTGTGAATCCAGCTAACCTTCCTCCTAAGGCTCCTCATGAAGGTAGCTAAGAATTGCTCCGGAACTTAGGGATCTAACAACTAACCACTAGCTTGCGCCTTCACTAGTGATGATTATTGTCACTGGTAAAAGTACGACAACACCGGTGATGGTAGAGATGGGATGAGGCTTCTCAGCCCCTCTTACAACTCTATAAACACAATCAAGAATGATTAAATATAAATCTACTAGCTTAATCACCAAACCATAATCAACAACACCAGAATTGCAATCAGTTATAAGCTTTAAGAAACAATTCACACAATGCAATCTTCATATGTTTTCAAGAATCTTAAAGCTAAAGCGACATGCGAAAGGTGTTTTCCAGAAGTAGAACAGAGACGACATAAGATATGCCTTCAATAAAAATCCAAAAGCAGAAAACAAGAACTTCAATTAAGTTTCTTTCAAAAGGATCAAAGCATGGCAATGTTCATTTTGTTTTCTAAAAAAAAGCAGGGATGCATGTGTTGAACTATTCATAATAAAAGTGTTGTTTTCTAGAAGCAAAAGGGAGGAGGCATCAGGCATGCGGTGAACTGTTCGAACACAAGCCTATGGATAATTTGTAAAGCCTAATCAGTATTAGGCAAATTCATAAACAAGGGAAGGCATGCGGGACAACATCCATGCAACTTTTGCATCCATAAATTTTAAATTTTAACTTTATCAAATCAATAACAAGCAAGAAATTTTAATCAAGTTAAATAATTAAAGAATATTTTGATACCATAATTAAAATTTTAATGACAATTTTATCTATGTGAATTCTGGGAATAAGTAATGTTCAACCTCTAATAGAATTCACGTAGTTGAGCAAAAAAGTTCAAAGTATTTTAGAGGAAAAGACAAAAGAGATTGCTCCCTTATACATTTATCGTATTTGTAAAAAGATATAATAGGATTTCTTTCTAATTGAATTAAAATTTTAATTATAATTAAAGTCTAACGCTAATTGTAATTATAATTTAATTATAATAAAATTAAATATCTCATATTTGATCATTGAAGTTTCTAAGCTTCATAGTTAAGTCCAACTTAATTTAAACTAATCTCTTATATTTTAAATTTCTCTTTATATGTACTCATTAGATTCCAAATATAATGATACTGGTTATAAATTATAGTTATAATTTATAATTAGAATTAGATAATTTAAATTTTATAATTTATCTTTAATTGTCTAATTAAATAATTTATAATCATATATTGAGTATATCTAACAACATTTTATGATCATCTAAATATTAAAAAAATCAAAGTGGCTGACTCAACTTATCTATATATGATTATAATGTATAATTTAATATTTTCATCATCTAATGTTCCAATTGACGTATTAGATGAAATTAGGTTCATTTCATTTAAATCTAATTATGTACGTTCTTCTTAATTAGTAATTTATTTATAATTAATATAAGAAAATATCTTTTCAAATCTCAGTTCACTCTTTAAGAGATTTCTTTAAATCACTACTAATCAAGAAGAGTGAAATATTTTCTCTAATTATTTTATAGTGATTAGTCTTTTATTTACTTACTTAACTATCTCAGTATAGTTTATACTATATTATTCAACCACTACTAGTTGAGCCACCCTAAATAAAATAGGTTATAAGTGGCATCCAAATATAGTGATTTTGTATAAGATACTTTTTTAATCTCAAATCTAAATATCAATTATACAACCATCATAATAAAAAAATTATAGACATATAACTAATATTTTATTTGAAATCTTTACAATCAGGTCATTTCAATAAACTAATTTTTTAATAAGAACTCACATTTTTGTTTAAAGATCTTTATACTTTAATTTATGGGATTAATTACTTTCTTTATAAGAAAAAAATATAATATGCACTAGGTCTTTTAGTTTTTATTAATATCTCTTCTTGATAAAACTATAACTATGAACAATTTAAGAATAATACATAAATATTTATAGAATTTCTTAATTATGATCTTATTTAAAAGTTTTGTTTTAGTAATAAAACATCAAATATGGTTAACATAAAATACATATATTTAATTAATTTTATCACTTTTATACATTAACATTAATTTTAATAAATAATTTATGTTATCAACGAGTTAAATCAACTTATATAATTTCTACCTGTTAATAAAATTAACTAATAGATAATACATTCGCTAATTGTCAACCACGACCACTACCCTTTTTTTTCATTGTTATTCCTCGTCTGCGCTTCCCGACTTTTTGATGGGAAGAAGTTACATTTGTTGACAATTGAAACATCTTGAAAGGGGTAATGACGTAAAAACATGCAAGAAGCTAACATTTATACTTGGTTTCCAGTAGCTAGCCGATAGATGGCAGGTCTAATTAATGGAGTTGTCTTTTCCTCTGTAGTTAATGATGACTTCCAGTTTGGTTTCTTCTGATTCTCTTTTAATTGAAAGGAACCATCCCTAATTTTCTTTGGAAACTTTCTTTCATCAATGAATTCTTTACCTTCTAAAAAATTTAGAATATTTTACTAGGCTTGTTTTCACTTTTTTTTCTTCTTTCTCCGCACATAAAGTTGCTTGTACGATTCTACCTGCAAATTGCGAGAACAATAAAAATCTATTTAATAATTTTTCAAATATGCTTTTGAAACAAAAATATTCGAAGAGAACCAGACTTTTAATATTGAATGACTTGCTATCCTTTTCGATAATGCTTAACGAACTTTATTGTATGAAAGTAGAAACTTTCTGTATATTTCATTAACTAATCACTGTATATAGTCTCTTCTTATATACATGGCCGTCTATAACAGCTAATCTTGATAACTAACTAACTGAAAGAAAACCGCTAACAATAAATAATCATCATCCCCCCTCAAGTTGGAACTTGTAAGAAATCGAACAAGCCCAACTTGGCAACAAAAGCAGTAAAAACAGGAGTGGAAAGGGATTCGGTGAACATATCAGCTAGCTGGGTAGAGGACGAAGTGTGAGACAAAGAAAGAAAACCTTTTCACAGCTGGTCACGAACAATGTGACAATCAATATCTAGGTGCTTGGTCCGTTCGTGAAACACAGGATTAGTAGCAATGTGGAGGGCAGCTTGATTGTCACACCGCAGAGAAACAGGAAGAGTGATAGGAATCTGAAAATCTCGCAAGATATAAGATATCCATAAAAGTTCACAAACAACAGAGCTCATACTGCGATACTCGAGTTCGGCAGATGATTTGGAGACCGTGGATTGCTTCTTTGATTTCCAAGAAATTAAGGAGAAATCCATAAACACACAAAAGCTCGAAATAGAGAGACGAGAATTAGGGCAAGCTGCCCAATCGGCATCGCAATACGTCGTAAGCTGAAACGAAGAATCAACGGGATAAAACAACCCTAAAGAAGGACAACCCTTCAAATACTGTAAAACATGTTGGGCCGCCTGCCAATGGGCAACCGTAGGAGCATGAACAAACTGGCTGAGCTGATGAACAATAAACGTAATATCCGGCCTAGTGTAACCCAATTACATAGTTTACCGACCAACTGGCGATAAGGCTGAGGATCCTTAAGAGGCAAACCATTGGTAGCGGATAAAACCAAGCCCTTCCATAGAGAAGTAGTGGTCGGCTTACTCCCCATTAAACTGGCATCAGCAACCAGATCCAAGGCATACTTCCTCTGATTAATGGAAATACCGCGAGAAGACCTGGCAATCTCAAGACCCAAAAAATATTTAGTATGCTGAAGATCTTTAATAATAAAAACATCATCCAAAAACACCTTCACTTTCTGAATCTCCTCAACAGAATCACCAGTAAGCAACATATCATCGACGTAAACCAATAAAAGCAAAAAACAAGAAGAAGTCTTCAAGGTAAATAAGCAATGATCATTCGGGGACTGCTAAAAACCATATGATTATAGCCGAGAGGTAAGCTCAGCATTCCACTACCGAGAAGCCTGCTTTAGACCATACAAAGAGCGCTTCAATTTACAAACGTCAATGGGACGAGCTTGCATATAGCCTTTAGGCGGAAACATATAGACGTCTTCATCTAGATACCCATGAAGAAAAGCGTTATTTATGTCAAGCTGGTGCAAAGGCCATTGCTTTGCAGCGACAAGGGCAAATAAAATCCTTACCGTCATAACCTTAGCCACCGGCGAGAAGCTATCATGATAGTCAATGCCCTCAATCTGATTATAGCCCTTAGCTACCAAACGAGCCTTCAATCGATCAACATCCCCATTTGGTTTCAATTTTACCTTGTAGACCCATTTAGAACCGATTACCCGCTTCCCTTCAGGTAACTGGGTAAGCTCTCAAGTGCCGTTAGCTTCAAGAGCAGTGAGCTCAAAATCCATAGCTGCAGCCTAGTTGGGATTGTCCAAGGCTCCGTAAGTACGGGTCACGCAAGTAAATAGGGAAGTAAGAGTATCGATCCACAGGGAGTTACTGAACAATTACTAGGCTAAA
>JANITW010000234.1:11548737-11561397 GCA_027564335.1 Erythroxylum williamsii | reverse complement strand
GATAAAGTTGATGTAAACTTATAAAATATACAGTATAAATGTATGATATAATAATGAATAATTTTGTAATTTTTTAAAAATTAAAACTATTTTATAAATTTAAAAAATTACTTAAAATAATACTTAGTATTAACCGATACTAATAAAGTAATATATCATAACTCAGGTTAATACCAAAACCGGTACTTAACTTTGCTAAAACCTAGTAGTTCTATTTTCACGATTAGAAAGAATTGGAACGAATTGCAGTCCAAGATTCGATCTCTAGAAAAAGCCGGCCAGGCCCAGTATAATTCTAATTGGGCCTAATTTAAGCTAGCGGTGGCCCAGATTGGACATCATACACGCCCACCAACTTTCTAAAATTAGACAGAGGCGTTCTTAATCATTAAGCAAAGATAAAAGAGAGGAGGAGGGAGGAGGGAGGAGGAATGGACGGCCCCCCGGCAAACGATTGGTGCTCAGTTTGCCATGGACATTTCAACGTTCCTTGTCAGGCCAATTGCTCTCATTGGTTTTGTGGTATGTTGCTTATGCAGTCTTCTCTATATTCAGTTATTGCCCACATTTGTTTTATCTTGTTCCTTGGATCAAGAAACTTGAAGAAAAGAATCGATCAAGTTCTCTTCTTTTCTTAGGATTTCTATGATTTATCAACTTCCCTTTTTAACATTTTACTCGACCTGATAAAATTTAACTTCTTTTTTATCTCTCTCGTCACTTGTTAAGGGGATTGTATAATGATGGTATGGCAACATGGATCTGCAATTCAACCCTGTAAGTGCCCGCTGTGTCGTAGACAGATAACTTTGTTAGTTCCTGGTGAAGCATCGTTGAGGCAACGCCATAACCCTCAAGTTGCTGAAGTTCTGGGCAAGATTGAAACTTATAATCGGCTATTTGGGGGACGCAGCAATGGACTTGTTCAGGTATGCTTGATTCTGCCTGTTTTTGTTTTTACGATGTGGTAGCTGATTGTTATGGGGTCAACTTACTGAATTCTCTTAATCACAGAGATTGCAAGACCTTCCTTTTCTTATTCGGAGATTGGTACGAGAGATGATGGATCCTCAGAGGTCACTTCCTCTTGTCATCAGGGCGCGTGTGTACATTTCAGTAAGTATAATATGCCTTCATATATAGCACATTTAGAGGTCTAAAGGTTGCTAACTTTTTTGCTGGAATGATACTACAGTAAGAAACTTCCGATTGCTATTACAACTTGTGAAGAAAAGTACTTTTAGGATTAGTTTCAAGAGTAGAATTGACAGCAAAGTACTTTACTTGCTTGTCTTTTCTTTGACCCATAACTTCTATCTCTGTCATTCTTGCATTCCTCTCCCTCTGTTCTATTTCTATATTGTTGTTTTATTAACTGTTCTATATCGCCCTCTACTGCCCTCACAACATTCCCTTACTTGTAGGTAATTGCCATTTTTGCTTTTCTTTGTACTCCGGCAATGCTGCTCCCATCTCAGTTCTGCATAGGGGCTAAAATGTTATGCTCCCTGTATGAGCACTTTCAGACTTTTTCTTGAATATCTTGAAGATTCTGCTAATTATGCATATACTTGATGATACCCAATCAATTGAACTTTTCTGAAGTGTCAAAGATTTTTGCTTCTCAATAAAATGAAAAATTATAGATGATAAGCGAGGGAATTTCTATCATTCCATGGAGTTACATCTTTGGTTTCAAGTTTCTCGTTCTGCATAGGTTGGTGACTGTAGCTGGTGGTTTATTGCTAAGATCTTTTTAGGCAAACTGAGGATGCTAATGAGTAGCATTGAGTCCTAATATGCATGCAGCTTTATGCCTTCTATGGATAGTCATGATTCAATTAGATAGCTTATGTTTTCTTATCAATTACTGTGAGATAGTCGGGCTTTTGCTAATTATGATCAATGGTAATCATAGCACCGGCATGGAACTTGAGATATCTCAGATCATTAAAGTAGCCTTTAATGGTACCTGGCCTCATTTTCTTGCATATAATTATTTATACATTGAATCCATAGTTTTAACTGAACACATATCAGTAAAAGAGGTAAACAACTAAATAAATTACATAAAAACTACTATATTCAGTCTCTTGTATAGTTTAGTGGTGAACCCTCTTCATAAATGTCTTTTATATATGTAGGTCAAACTTGGTATTGTTAAGTATAGAAATTGGCCTGGGAATGAGACCAGGCTTAAACTGCAAGATTATATCTTTTTGTCATGAAGAAATGCATAATTCAGCAGAACTTGATCTGGGCTAGTTAAAAGTTCGTTTCAGTTTTGCCTTCAATAGTGTTTGAACTAGTCTCTTCCTCTCGGTCAAGAATTGATATTTAGTGAAGTGATTTACTTGAAAATTGAGTCTTGACTCAATAACTTTCAGTATCTGCTCTTATTATATTTCTTTTGTTCAGATGATTCTGAGTGCTATCTATGTTCTAAGCCCTGTAGACCTTATTCCAGAAGGTATGTCCCTGATCAAGACATATTTTATGAAATGGTTTGCCATGTTTGACTTTGTAGATGAAAACTTTGTGATATGCTCAAGAGTTGTTTTGGACTTCAGGAATTCTGGGCATCTTTGGTCTTTTGGATGACTTCTTCATAGCAGTAATCGCCTTTCTTCATGTTGCTGCAATCTATCGGTCTGTACTCTATTACCGTCATGGAGGCTCATGACCTGTCAGAAAAACTGTCAACACAAAAGTGAACCGAAGTTGAGAAGTTGCCCATATGAAACAAAATTTGTAGTGAAGGGTGATAGTAATCTGTACATTTGCCAATACTTACTCTTTTATCTTTCAGAAAAAGAAAAAAAAAAGTGAAGAGGATAGTAACAACGTATAGACTCATAGTTATATGCTTGTTGTAGTTGATTGCGCCATGTTTGGATTTGTTCATTTGCACCAATTCATTTCCGAAAGCACAGAAATCATGTGAGCTTTTAATACATGGTTAGACAGTTCAGTTGATAATGTCATGTCACGTTATGACAATGTGGGAAAAATACAGTTCAGGCCTTCTTTTTCAGGTAAGTTTCTTATTATGGGTAATTGTTTTACTTGTTACTAGTAGTAAAACAATAATCTTTAAAAATCTGCCTATACACAAAATCTAATAATATGTAACTTTATCTTTAATTAATAGAGATGTTTCAAATGGTTTACTTTATTATTGTAAATAAAAAATGCTAAATTTAATGGAATAAGAAGTGATTTTATAGTTCATCTGCAATATTCACATATATCAACAAGTCTATTGGAGGCACAGGATGCCAATTAGGACTTCTTTTTTTGTTACCTATAAGGTATCCTATGAAGGTCTTAATTATGAGAATGTATTTTTAAATCATTCATATCCAGATTAATTTTTGCTCGAGTCGGGTTGGTTCTTTGCGAGAGGTAAAGTTCTGACATCAAGTTTTAAACGGTTGCATGCATGAGAACGGTTCGAACTTGTGATCTCATTTAAGTCAGAAGAGTCATTTATTAGCTTAAAGACGTATTTAATTTCCCTTAATGACGTAATGTCATATCATTAAGGTTGGATATCAATTATATTAGTTTGGTAGCAGCAGAGTCAAATGCAAGTGTCCTCCTCTCAACTCTCAATTGAAATAAGATTTTGGAAACAATATTAGTTAGGATTAGGAGTAAAGAGTAAAGAAGTTTATTATTAGACTTTTCAAGATCTGGCATAATTGTTTTGACATGTATAAAAATGAAGGTTACTAAAAAATTATTGAATCAAAATTATAAATTAAGAGAAGTTGAAGAAATATTTTTTATATTTAAACATTATTTAAATATAAAATATGTTTAAATAATATTTACTATGATTAAAAAATAATTGTCTTACATTAATTTTAACAATTATAATTATTGATGAAAATTTTGAATTTTGAATTACATAAAAATTAAAAATTATTTTAAATGATCTAAAACAATATCTATTATTTATAAGTATATCATATCAATATTAAAATGGATAAAAGGTTGACACTCTATTCACAATTTTAATTATATAAAATGGATATATTTTTCCCAAAATAGATATTTTTATTTTATAAGTTTGACAATCCATTTGAGTTTCACGCGGTATTTTGATAAAAATTGAAATTATTGAGGCTGGTATTACTCAGGGCCCTCAAAGCAAATATCTAACCCAAGGATGACAATTTTAGTTCAGCCTTAAAGCTGCTCACTGTACTTTCCTTCCCTTAGCTCCTCCTTAGCAAGTCTCAGAAGTAACGACATGGGCGTGGCATCAAACCCCTCTCTCACATTCTCATTTACCACCACCACCTTACCCACTAGGTCTGCTCTTCATCAAAGCTACCACCGGCATGCTCTAGCCTGCTCAAAGTCCTCTTCTTTTCATTCTTCCGTAAGTTCTTCAATGTCTTCATCGTCCGTAACTGGTTCTGGATTGCATGGAGTTAGCTTGCTCATCTTTTCTCTTGATATAGTTTGTAATGATCATATGAAATTTGGGTTGCCTTAATATTTCAAGTTTAGTGGGTAAAACTTCTTTCTTTTGGTTTATTTTTGCTCAAGTGTGCGACTTTTGACTGGAGAGCTTCAGTTTATGTTCAGAGAATATACAATTTGGATCCTTCGAGATCGTTAAGAGGCTCTATTGCCCACAAAGTTTGTTGCAGCTTATTGAAAGTTGAAGAAGACATAAACGACGAGGCATGCGAGTTGGTGAGCGGGTCAGAGGTTTCAATAGGGGAGGGTGTTGATACCATAGGCGCTTATTTGTTCAAGGCCGTCAAGAATAATAATGGAATTGGGATTCTACTCTTGTCTGATGTTTTCGGGTTTGAAGATGCTTTTACAAGGGACTTCGCATACCGTGTTGCCTGTAATGGCTACAAGTATGTTGCTTTAACCTTCATGTTATCACCCTGCCTTGCGAATTCTTTGTTTCTCTTTTTATTTTTCCTTGTCCATCTTCCATCTCTTAGCTGGATTGGGAAAATTGCACATAAGAGGCAGAGCAAGATTACAAAGATAAACGACCTTTTTTATATTGTTTTTTGAGATAGCATGAAGCATAAATTATGAATACCATTTTCTCATTCATAAACAGGCATCCTCCACTGTAAATGTTGGATCAGTTTCCGTGAAGATTGACTATCCAATCCTGCATAACTTTCTTCACTCATTGAAAACCGCAGTGTTTTAGTACCGGATTTATTTCGTGGGGAACCATGGTCAGTGGACCAGCCAAAAACTATGTTTGAACAATGGAGAGCAGAACAAGAACCCCAGAGGGTTGCAAGTGATATTGATACATCAGCAAAATGGCTGGTTGATGAACTCATGGCTGCAGGAATCTCAAAGAAGCTTGGCATCATTGGATTCTGCTTTGGAGGAGGCAGAGTGCTAGAGGTGCTATCCAGAGACCAAGGAGCTTATTTTGGAACTGGAGTCTCTTTTTATGGTACCAGGATGGACCCATCTGTATCCTCTAACATAAAAGTTCCTGTATTATTAATTTCAGGAGACAAGGACCCGCTCTGTGATGTCAGTATTTTAAAGGATATTGAGAAGGGCATTGGTAATGGTTCAAATGTTCTTATCTTTGAGGGAAGAGGCCATGGATTTGCACATCGTCCCAACTCTCCCGAAGAAGATGAAGATGCAGAGCAGGCTTTTTCAGCAATGAGAAATTGGCTTCATGATGGACTGGTTCCAAAAGAATAAAAGGAGGTTCATCAAGTTCCAAGTTTTAGGTTGCAGTGACCTGCTGTAGGTTTATCGTGATCGGCGTTGCAAGATCTTGAGGCACTGTAAGGTGTTCTATCATCAGATCCTTCATGTGGCAAACGACTGTATATGGATCAATATACAGGCAGCTTTCTGAATTATTATTAAAGGCTTTTTACAAATAGTAGTTGAGTGTCCAGTGTGTACAGAATTAACCTAGTGTCTTAAATCTATTTGTAGTCGGGGGTTGCGATATGTCAGTTCTATGTTGTAACTTCAGGGCTGTTTTGTGACTAAGAAACACAGTTTCTGGCCTGTGTTGATACTATGGAAAAATCTAATAAGTGATAGTAATAACTGTTGTACCACAAACCGTATCACTTCATTAACATCATCATGGTTAGAGTTATAGCAGAAACTGATGATGGCGTAACTTATGCAGATAGCAAGTTTGCAATGAAAGAGTGTAGGAAATCAACATTACTGGAAATGAGTAACGCTTGTTGGGTGCTCTTATCACTGGCATTAGGACCCTCTGATCTCAAATGTGCATCGTGCAACTACTTTCTCCAAGATTACCTTAATAGGAAAACTCAAATTGGTAACACGGTACAATGACATCTTTGTCCCAAAGAGAAACTTTCCATTGCAAAACCTGCATGAAAACAGTGGTTGAGCAAGCCTCGTGGAGTTGTCAAAGCAATTATTCATTTCTCCATCTTTCTTCCCTCATACAACCATCGGAACAGGTAATTAAACTAGTGAAGGTCAACAGATCCTCGACAAAAATACAGTACATAAGGTTGACTGTATCTATCAGAAAAAATGTTTTTGCTACAACTTTTAGTGTCATCTCGGAGAAAAAGGTGACAATAATGTCAAGCTTCAGGAAAAGTTTGCACTGTAATGAACTTGGGATGAGGCTAACCCCGAATATCAGCTATTAATCCTGGCCTGCCTGAAAACACAGAGGGCAATACGTAATCTTAATTATCAACTAGACTTGAATCATGAAAATGATAATAAATTTCATAACTTATTTAAAAATATGTAATCAAATCAATAATGCTCTAAAGTAGTCTAGGATAGATTGCAGATAACTGTCAATTCAGCACATCAGAATTTCTTGCTATTGCTAATGCAGGTTACATTGTCTGGGAAACAATCACAATATTCCTATGTCAAAATTACTATAGTTCCTTTTTATCCAAAAATCCTAGTATTTCATCCATATTCATAGCCTAATTTCCCTTGCAAGTTAATCTAATGCAAGCATTAATAAGAAACATATTGCTCATGAATGAGGCACGTTGAAACCAAACAGATTTAATCTAAGAAACAGGATAAAAATTTGCTGCCTTGGTGTTACAAACAAATATAGACCAAAAGAGCACACCCAAATAAAATGGTAAAGAAGAACATCTAGCATCCCCAGCTACCAACCTATATGCTGAGGGAATTCTGGGTTTTGGTCGTGTGTAAAGGTGGAAACATTGGGGATGAAAGTAAGCAGTTTGGTGAATCGACCCAGGGATGGGAAAGATTAAGTTTTCCCCTCGTTTGTCTCTTTCACAAGCTCTGAAAAGAAACTTGATGTTTTACAAAATATTGCTTCTTTCTTGTCATTATATTATAGGTTCAGTAAAAACAAGATCTAATTATGAGCAGAACGGTCATGTCAAACGAAATATGCAACCCCCCACTTGCCATAGCAATGTTTAGATACAATTTGGTCAAATCGTTGGGAGGTACAAGTACATCTCCATCCACCAGGTTCAAAACCTAACAGCTGCATGAGATCAGTAATTTATGTCTTCAAATGTATGAATAAAAAAAAGTATGGACACTCAAATACCATGTTTAAATTATACTCTTTTTGCCGCCCTGTCACCAAGTATCTAGCATCCATAAGACGGTGCATGTGTTCGGTAAAATTTAGTTCCACAATATGGGCATTGATATCATATTGGACACCATTAGTAGGAAGCTCAATTGCATGGCATTGATATCATATTGAACACCATAAGTAGGAAGCTCAATTGCATGGCATTGCTATCATATTGGATACCATAAATATAAACAAAATATTCTTAAATCCAGAGACTGCAACAAAAGTTAGAGAACATCATGCCTTGACCTTTCGGTTGCTTTTCTCGTTACATATGTTCTATCAGATTGCCCTAATAAAGCAACTTGCACGTACTCATGTAAGTCTCAAGATATATTCAACAAGTAATTAGTTAACATTAGGGATACACTAATGAAAGTATATTATGTAAACATAGCCTTTTGTCAATATGGCATGCACAGATGTCATTTTTGGCAAATTTGCAGGCAGTGAATTGGCATGAACCTTATGGATATAATTCCAACAAGTTATAGAATATATACATGTTGAGAAACAATCAATAGTACAAACAGAGATTGAAAAGGCAAATTCTTTACAGTTCATGTTGAGACGGTTCATTACCTGGGGCGCAGTGGTATCTAGCACCTTTGGAGATGATAACTTCCCAGGTGGTCCATATAAAATATGTGAGCATTCTGTATAGGCAGATCCAACACCCACCCCTGCTGTGAAAGCTATAGACGCCCAACGGGTCACTGGACTCCCTAGATGAAAATGGATATAGTGATCAATTGAATGCTAAGAAGATGGGAAAACACTCACTTATAGAGGACTGCAACACATGCACAGATTTAACATCCAGTTAGGACATATAAATATATATATATATATATACAGGATGCCAACTATTTTCAACATCAATCTTGCAAATATGACATGTTCTCTATTTGAAATGCAAAGGGTTCAACTAATTCAAATTACATCAAAATGACGTAAGTAAATATTACTAAACAACCCTGAAAATAATTTATATTTTCACATCATCAATATATGAATAGTACATCTGTTGGTTTATCAATTATTAGAACTAGCGAAAGAATTGAAAATACTATATTTTTCTGTAATGGCATCCCATGCCATTTTCAAATCATCAAGGGTTGGGTGACTCACGCAATTCACAATCTCATGAATGATGTCGTCTCAATTTCAAGGAAGATTGAGCTCACGAACTCAAACATACAACACGATGACAGCGCTGAAGAACTATAAAGAAATGGAGAAGTGAACAATATTTTCATTCATACCATAAACCAAACCTATAAAACTCCCTAAACAAGATCAGAACAGGAAGACTGGATTAATCGAGAAAATAATGAAATTCAGAAGGCAATTAATTAGTTTTTTCATGGAATTAAGCAGCTGCCCGACATTAATGCCTCTGAATTGAAGAGTCAAAGCAAGAAACGAAAAATCACTCGAATATATAACCACAAACACCCATAAAAAACAAAGCACATACACCATGCCACTAAACTCACGAAAAGGAAACCTCAAGCAAGCTTCTGCTTCAAAATAGATAGAATAACCAAGAAAGAAACAAACTTTCGGGGAACCCAATTATTGCATCCCAGATTTTCCCGGCAATAATGAACAACATATACAATAAATAAAACACCAAGAAAGAGACTGACTGAACAAAAGCAGACCGCCGAAAGCTCCAGCCAAAGATGAGTAGACAAAGCGACGGAGAGTGAGATCGAGACAGGCGTCCCATTTAGCATTATAGTCGACAGCGTCAGCCATTGATTGATTCTTCACAAAAATCCCACTTCAGAATTGTACTTTTAAAGATTATCTTGGAATTTATATGTATGGGATTTGCTATTTGAAGGTGAGGGCTTCTTTTTCTTACGGCTATGTTGTATTGTTAATTGAAAATTTCTAAATGAATATCAAAGAACATCGCAGATATGCATATATTGTAATTATAAATATGTATGTTTTAAAATTATTTAATTTTTAAAATTATATAAATGATTAATATTCTTCTTTATAAATTAGTAATAAACAAAATTTAAGTTTAATTATCTTTTTAATTCTTTCTCTTCTTCTCTTATAAAATGACATTACCATAATGAAGATAATGAAGATTTAGCCACATAAGTTGTGATTTTGTGAAAGACTTTGAAAAGTTTTTTTAAAAATTCATGCATCGATTATGCAAATAACCAATAATTAAAAATTTTAACTTATTTGGGCGGTTCATCCATTTAATTTTTTTGTTTAGTTTTTTATTTTTCGGTTCGATTTACTTTACTAACTCTTGTTATTAAAAAATGCTTAATTTATTAATTAATCGTCTAATTTTTATAGATGTAAAAATTTCTTATAAACTAAAATCAATTAATTAATTTTTATTCAAACTTTAAATTATTTAAAAAGTAACGATAATTTTGTATTCTTATTTCAAATTATTCAATTTTATTCAATCTTTAGTCGATTTTATAACGATATAATACCGGTTAAAACATTTAAACTTTTAAAAGTTAAACCCCTTATTTTACTAGTTTAACTTCTGACTCAGATTTTTAAAAGAAGGAACAACAGCAAAGTTAATATTTTAATTTTTACTAAAATATAAAATGATTAAAAATAATTTAAAATGTTTAAACTTTTTTAACTAAAAAAAACTTTCTTCTTTTTATTGCTGCTTATAAAAGGTAAATACTACAAAGAAAGTTAAAACTCAAAATTTTCATAAGTTTGACTTGGTTAAAATTTTAAAATAATTATTTATTTTCATCATGCTTCAAAATAGGTTTTTATAGTTTTATGAAAATTATTAAATTCTAAAATTTAAGATATTAAAAAAATTACTGCAATATACACCCATCTGATCATCTTTACCCTTTGCCATGTGAAAAAAAATGTCCCTTCCGAACAACTGTAAAGTTAGAAACACGCAACAAACATTGCTTTTTGATACAAAATTGTATTGAACTAAGTCACTAGTGAAGGCCTTTGTCCTTGATGATGAGGTTGTCGTGGCTTTTGTCTCCGACGACTAAGCTCTTCTCTGAGTAAACGAATCTCAGACTCATCAGCACTACTGTTACTGCAGTGTTTATAGGAGTATTTAAGCATATGCTTGGTCTTCGATTCTGCTTCTTTCGTTTCATCTACAAATATCTGCCTGTCTCTGCACTCTATGCTGCAGAATCCTTGATCACCTCTACAATTTGAAACAAATATTGAGTAGCCATCACAGGAAATTAGTTCACAGAACTGGGTTTTAACTAAGAACTACCTACCGGTACATATACACATCTTTGTGCAAGCTCAACTTCTTATGGCATAAAGAACATGTTTTGAGGTAGCAAGATTCGAACTTGGTGGCCTGAGGCAAAAGGGTCGTAGTCTTGGGAGCTCTTAAAGCAGATTTCAGAACAACATTACGTTTATTTTTTTCTGTTGATGATGATGAGGAGGAGGAGGAGGAAGAGAGCTGTATCAAGCTTTGTAACCCAACGGCCACTGAGCTATTCTTTGAGCTTGCTTGAGCAGTAGTAGCACGAGTGGATTTAGATCTTCCATAGTTGAAATAACTCAGAACTTCCATTCTCAGGTACACTTTGTGAGTCTTCTCAGCATTTATGGCTTGTGCAGAGATGAGAAGAGAGAAAAGGAAGGTATGTTGCATTGAAGAAGTGAAAGCTAAGATTGTGAAGATTGAAGCCCAAGTAAAAATCTACCGGATATTCTATATATATATATATATAAACCTTCTTTTTTCCTATGACCACGGAAGCACTAATCACAAGCTATTTATATTATATATACACACAAAAAAAAGATTCTGTAAGAAATAAATTTAATGCAAATCACAGGCTAAAACTATATATATATATATATATATAGAGACAAAAGTGGGTTCACATTCAATATTTATATATATACATATACATATACATATATACTATATTGATTTCTTTTGGGTCATTCGGATAACCTCTTTATTAGTTATGAATAAGATTGCGTACTATTGAATTTATCAGTATAATTTTTACTGAGCTCTTGTTATTATTTTTGTTTATTTTTATCCTAAAAGTAGCTATTTCAATTATTTTATTTACTGAGGAAGTTATTTTCTATTGTTTTTATGTTTTTTTAATTTATATTGAAACATGTTGTAAGAATAATGATTAAGTTAATAATACTCTTACCTTAATGTCTTGAAAGGAGTTAGAGCATCTTGTTGTTGTGAGGATATTTTAACTTTATGTTATTTAATTTGATCTACATATTAGTGTGAACTTTATATAAATATGTGGATGAAATTTAATAAAATAAGATAAGAACGGATTAACTAGAACAAAGGATATCTCCAAATTATGCATTGAAAAGTCTCATTTCACGTCAATTTCGACTTAACCACAAATATGTATAGTTGATATCACTTTAAAAAGAATACGATGGTATAATATGCCAATTTTTTAATATATGAGTTTTTAATGTATGATGTACTTTTTTGTTTAACATCATAAAAACGTGTTTTTTTTAAAATAATTTGTTGAAAAAGACCATTTGAATTTTATATTTTGCATTATGCTTGATATGATACACGTGTAAATAACTTACCAAAAAAAAAGATACACGTGAAAATAACATCTTCTTACATTAAATTAAGATGAACACTAATGTCTTCATAATTTTAAGGAATTATTTTGAAACAGAGAAACCGCAGTTGTTATTTTTTGAATGCGCACTGAATAAATTTTCGAATTGACGTAATAATCTGCAAGTCTTGTACTAACAAAAATTTTTAAACTTTAAACTTTTTCCACTCTCAGTTTAATTTATTGAAAAAATTTCGACCATATTTGTATTTTTCTTCATATATAAAAATATTGTGTTACTAAAAAAATTGAGAAATTTCCTATAAAAGTTACTTATAGATAGATACACAGTACAAAGAATTGCGCTTTTAAGAACACTGTATCAACATTCAATATGCCTTAAAAAAGAAGTTTTAGTGCCAAAGTAAGATGCCATGCTTCGATCTTCATCAACTCAACCGTCCTACTTTTGCCTTT
>JANITW010000234.1:11511108-11533500 GCA_027564335.1 Erythroxylum williamsii | reverse complement strand
TCGAACCGGTGTGACGTAATAATTATACAATAATTATATTTAATTATATAATATTAAAAATATTTTAAAAAATAAAAAATTAACAAAAAAATTATCGGACCGGTCTGACCAGTCAAAAACCGGTCAATTGACCGATTTAGACTAGGTCAATTTAATGCCAGTTTTGAGGGATAAACCAGACCGGACTACCGACCGGTCACTAATCAGACCATTCAAACCGGTCGGTCCAGTCCGGATTAAAAAACAGAGAATCCCATATTATGTCTTCCTTTCAGTTTTTCTGTTTTATTTACAAGGATAATGGTGCAAGAAGATAGCCAACGAAGCGGGCCAGTTTATTCAAGTTGGAGGGACATTTAGTCCAAATTCTACAGTTGTCGCAACTTTGGACGCAGGCTCGAGTGCAGAGTCTTGTAAATGATTTCTTAGTAGAAAAAACAGAGATGTAGGGATCACTACAACATAGAAGAGTTTTGGCAACGAAGCATAACGTAGTTGAAAGAAACCAAATTCTCGTAAAAAGTATTTAGCGATTAAAAAAAATCGTCGAACCAATGGGCTGCCGCTATGTTGATAAAATTGTGCGTACTGTCGGAATCAAGTAAACTGAGTACTGGTTGTCTGTTAATAATAACTTGCATCTGCATAATTCTGCTTTTTTTTTTTTTACCAATTAGAGCATGCAATGAGATTTCTGGAGCTGCCTCCTCCTTCTCTTCTATATGTTCCTCCTTCGAATCTCCTACTTCAATCCAAAAGAATCGTTTGCATTGATGGCCCATCGAATATATCTCATCACAATTGTAACATAACCCCTTTGATCGTCGTTCGGCCATTTCAGCACGGGTTAGTTGCTTGACAAAAGGCCCTGATTATTCGCGGGTGAACTAGCCGTGATTGACGAGGTTGGTCGATTGGGTGTAGTTTTGGACTGTGAAATTCCTGAAGTCATGGAACTGGATCTAAATGGTTGCCAATTATTTCTCCTGCTGTTACTTCCATGTTGCAAGTGGTATTTTTGTTCATAAGCCCTTGTTAAACTCATCGTTGTTGCTAAAACAGGAGGTTTGAGTATTTGAACGTCTAACCGGATCGAATCATCTAACCCAGCTATGAATAGTCCGACGTATACTGTTTCTGGAAGGTCATCTACGCGTGCCAGTTTTTTCTTGGAACTGGTGTTGATAAGTTACCACCGTTCCTGTTTGTCAAAGGGTGCTAAATTCTCCAATCGGATTATAGCTATACGAAGGTCCAAAATGTTGGAAGCAATATTTCAAGAAATCTTCCCAATGCATCGGTCCCTTGTTCTTCTTCAATCTTCCATACCATAGCTGGGCTTCCCCAACCATGTGAAAGCCTGCTAATCCAACCTTCTCCAATTCTCCCGTATTCTGATTCTTAAAAAAATTGCTCACACTATTGTACCCAAATTAAGGGGTCTTCTTTCCCATCATAAGTAGGGAAGTTCAATTTAGCATATCGCGGGACTGTTAAGGCGTGGCCTGCTACTGTTCGGTTATTTTGGGCATCGACACCTGAATTGGGAACGCTTCCAAGTCTTCCTGTTGGTGGTGAAGTGTTGCTATGTGCTTTGCTTCCGCTCTGATCTGTCTTGCCATTATTAGCCCCCAAACTGGACAGCTGATCCATAATCAAGGCAAGTTTTTCGCCCAACCGATTCTCCATTGCCAACAGGTTCAAATCTGTAAGGGATTGTTCTTCTTGAAACCTATCAATGTCATCGCCCATGCTATTTGGCTCTGATGCCAAAATGTTAGGACGTTGAGTTAAAGATCGAGTAACTAGACGAACAGGAAAATCAAAATCTGATGGAATTAAATTTCCCTTGTTCTTGTTGGAGTTCTTCGAGCGACCTATCTTGACTAATAACTCAGCTCATCAAAGGGAGGCTGAAACCTTGGATCTCGTTAAAGAGAGCTCCAATCTTTTGATAAAAATTCAGTCGTAATCTTTTCATTCCTTCCTTTAACCTATAAATAGGCTAGATGTATTACAAAATTAGAAGTCCTATTTCGTAGGCTTCTTTGATAGATAACTAGGAATCCTAATCAAATAAAATAACAAACGTCCTAATCAATAGCTAGCTAGGAATCCAAATTAAATAAAATAACAAGCTTCCTAATCTAATAAAATTATTCCACCAGCTAAGAACAACCATATTATTAAAATAAAGCCTATTTCTTGCATTCGTAGGTCTGTCCTACAAATGCGTCCACCACATATATATACAATATCAGTATAATACAGTTCTTGCTTGCTACTTATCCTGCCACAGCTTGCCTGACATGTACAACAATGGCAATGATTAAAGGGCATACATTCAAACTGGGATTCCCCTATTATAAATATAAGATTTGGAAAAATACAAGAAAGCAGTTAATTGGATTGCACTTAGGCCAGCAAGAAGCCAATAGAAGTAATCAAGATGTGCCTTATTCAGATTATTGGCAAACCAGCTATCATGGCCATTCCCTCCAGTTGCCTTCTCAATGATAGAGACAAGGAAGCTACTAAGAAAGCTCCCTACACCAAAAATGCTTAGGTAGAGGGCTAGGCCCACACTCCTTAATTCACTGGGAACCTGGTCATAAAAGAACTCTTGAAGACCAACCATGGTAAACACATCAGCGATTCCAAACAGAGCATACTGTGGGATTAGCCACCAAATGCTCAACGGAACTGTCACATTAGGCATATCAACTAGTCCATATTCTTGTGCAGTTTTTAGCCTTTTTGTTTCAACAAGGGCAGCAATTATCATAGATACAGCAGATAAAAATATTCCTGTACCAATTCTCTGTAGCATTGTAATTCCACAAGGTTTCCCTGTAAACCATCTTGCAATGGGAACAAATATGCGGTCATAGATCGGTATAAAGAGGACAATGGCAAGGCTGATAAATGATTGAAGGGAAGCTGGTGGAATGCTGAAACCTTGTGAAATTGATCTATCCATTGTTACTCCTTGCTTAGTAAAGAACGTAGCAGACTGAGCAAAGACAATAGCATAAACCAAGCACGTAACCCATATTGGAACAAGTCTAAGTACTGCTTTGGCCTCTTCAACTTCACTAAGGGTACAGGAATTCTCATATCCCTTTGATCCATTCGGAGCAAGCAGGGCTTTGTTAAGGAATCTGACAAACAACATGCAGAAATTTCCATCATGGTGAGTATTCAAAGGCCAAAGAGCTTAAAATACTTTTTGATTCTGGCACTACCCTAAATAAAATGGCTCCATCAAGAACAGAAGATAGGTTTAAGCATCTCCACTTACCTATGAATCCTTTTTCAATGTGATAGTCAACCAACTTCTCTCTAATAGCATGGGTAGATAATCACAAAAGGAATGCAGGATGTAGAGCAAATACGAGTGACTAACACAATAACAAAGTCATTGTCCTCATAGTAACCATACTCAGGACAACCGGAGAATTTCTTTTGGAAAATCTTAAAGTTTATATATTCAAACACCTAACAACACTCTCTAAAATTTGTACTATAAAGAATAATATATCACAAGACATATTAGATCAATAGTCCCAGCTTTAGATGTAAACCAAATTGTGCTCATAAAAATGGTGTTAGATGCAATGTGATCAAAATTTTGGAGCAGGAATACCTCAAGCATAACTCAACTAAGTTACAGCTTGTCATAAGTCGTGAGCACGAAGGACATTGAAACTAGTGACTAATAGAAATAATTGATATTGACTGCCAAGGACTCTTTTGAATGCTAAATGCTGCCTCACAAAATTTATCATGTTAAAAAAAGTTCCCCAGTTGTGGTGCGGTTGTATTTACTTGGTTAATCATCAAAAGATATACAAATTTGTGTCTCTTACTTAAATTGCTTAGAGCTCTGGTCAGGTAGGGTTCCACGTGCTTCTTCCTCAGAAGTTAGAGACGAAGAACTAGTTCGCCAATTCTTGATTGCTGCTGCAAATACATGACCTATTCTCAGAAATGCATTCTTCTCTTCTCCCTTGATGCTAAATCGATACGTTCTTGTTCCAAGTAAGAAGACAAGAAGTGCAATAACCATCAAAATACACGGAATTCCAAATCCAAGAGCCCAATTAAGGTTGTCTTGTATGTAGTTTAAGAGCAGTACTGCCACTAAAGTGCCTCCACACATAGTGAAGTACCACCAATTGAAGAATGAGCTTTTTGCTTTCGTCTCCTTAGAGTCATTTCCATCAAACTGGTCTGCTCCAAAAGCCTGAACGCATGGCTTGTGCCCACCTTGCCCCACAGCTACTAAGTACAGAGCAAAGAAGAACAAAATTACCTGAAGCATAGGAGGAGAACATGATAAGCTAGCACTGGTTTTGTGGCAATCAGAAGCACTGAGAGAAGGAAGGATAGCTGAGAGTGTCAACAAACCAAGTCCCTGAGATTACAACCGACAAATGCAAAGCGTTTAGTTCATAGCAGATATTCTTTTACTAATCAAAATAAAAGGTGCTAGACATTTCCCCAAGTAGCTCAACCAGTAAGACAAGAAGGAAATTACACTCTACTTGTTTTTGTAATTTTAAAGGATTTATAACGCAATTTTCATACAGAGGATCGCAAAACACAATAATTCAACACTTCAAAGACCCATCTTCCAGTTTTGGTTGGAAGTAAAAGAAAATGATTTGAAGCACCACTGCAATAGGTAACTGCTGTTAATTGAGAGTAGAGCAGTCAATTGCATAGCCATAAGATTTGATAACCATCCGTTCAATTCCTACTCATTGCCAAATATTTTAAAACAGAAGAATTTTGCAATATATGTTTATTTCATTGCAGCGACCATCTATCACAACCCATAACTCTACAAACGATGACTAGGCAGTCCATGGTTGAAATGATTAAGGTAGTTCAAAATTGGTACAACGAATAGTGATTTACTTAATGGATGGTTAGATCTCATAGAATGCAGTGCCAATCTAATGTTATTTTTCTTTAATTTTCCTATATAGATTCAAAGCTCAGAAAGCTAAAGGAAAACTAGCCGCAAACAAGCGGATAAAAGTTCTCTTTCAAAGAAAATAACCAAATAAACTTGAAAAGAGAGGTACATACCAAGACATAGATAAGCGAAGCAACGATGATGGTACGGTATCTCCCAAGAAACGAATCAGCTACAAACGCACCGAACAATGGCAACAGCGACGCCGCTCCGGACCACGCATTCACGTTCTCCGCCGCGGTCGCCGTAGACTGGCCCAGCGGCCCCGTCAAGAACGTTATAAGGTTCGAACCTATCCCATAGTACGCACACCTCTCCGCCACTTCCACACCTATATAACAACCAAATTCAGAGAAAAGAACAAACTTTTCCAAAATTCACAAGTGCCCATCGAACTAATTTCGATCTTGGTACCGATAATAAAAGCTGCGGATCTCCAACCACCAGAGCTGGATCGGTATACAGGTCGGCCTTTGTAGTCAACGGAGTCTTCGATGGCTTCGTGGAGGAGAGGCGTTTGGGCCTCCGGCGACAGGTTGAGGATGGCCATGTCAGCAACTCCTCAAGCTATGGAAGCTTTAAGCACTGTGCCCGACGTCTCTGTTATTACTGCAGCCTATACGTCTCTAAGTCCAGTCTGAATCAGATCCAGATATTTTGAGTCTTAACTCTTGACCATTCTCACGTTGGCTGTATTCTTGGTTGTCCTAACCTGTGCTCGTCTTACGTTGCTCAGTGTTAGCTCTTTTGTTATTTTTAACATTGTTATTTTATAGTTGTTATTGTCATTATTATACGCATACACAAATGTATCACGTCTCTTAATTAACATTTCTATTTTGGCACACCAATGTTGGCTATGAGTTCAGAAAGTATCCTTTATATGCAAATTTGTCCTGACAGGCAACCTCGAGCGGAAATGATAAGGACATGCTGAGAAAAATGCAACAATAATACAAGATTATAGAGATATTAAGTATCAAATAGAAGATTGGGAGATATATCTCCAACACGTGCTACGAGAAGGGAACTAGTGTGCAGACTTCTTAGCAGCCCTTACTAATCGTACCGACCCAAGGATCCATTATCTCCCCGACCCTCCCATGTTTCTTATGGAATTCTTCCTTCGGGACCAGCAAAGCGTTCAGTACCTTAGAGCTGACGGCTAGTTTAGATTTTTATGTCTACTTTCTCTTGTATTCAAATAAAAAGTATCATATAGAAGAGGACATTATCAAAGTTAATAAAAATTATTTTCAAATATTGTTACATATTATATACAAATTTGCAAAGGTTTTAATTTTATCCCTTGCTTCCAAAGCTATGTTTCATGACAAGCTAGGAATGAGTACAGCAAGAGAACATTGACCATAACCAATCAAACACAAGTAAGAAGCTTCACTAGCAAAAGAGGTCATAACTCCATATACCTTTAGTTTCATCTGATTAACATCTAATTCATATGTTCTCTCCTATAATTGTATGACCTCGCATTACATAAGTAGGCAGTGAATCCAATTGCATTAAGTAAAGCTAACAGCCAGTAGAAGTAATTAAGATGTGCCCGATTGAGATTGTTAGAGAACCAACTTTCTCGACCTGTCTCATCAGTTGCCCTGTCGATTATAGAGATTAGAAAGCTACTTAAAAAGCTCCCAACACCCATCACACTGAAATAAAGTGAGAGTCCTACACTCCTCAGTTCCCTTGGAACTTGGCTATAGAAAAATTCCTGAAGACCAATAATGGTGAACACATCACTAATACCACATAACACATACTGAGGAGCCAACCACCAAACACTAATTGGAACTGTTTCGTAGGGCAGATCGATCATCCCATGTTCTTCTGCAGTTCTCAGCCTTTTTGTCTCAACTGAGGCTGCGATTACCATTGAGAGAGTAGATATGAACATGCCGGTTCCAATTCTCTGGAGCGTTGTAATACCTGAGGGTTTCCCAGTTAAGTTTTGAATTACAGGGACAAAAATGCGGTCGTATATAGGAACAAATGAAATAATGGCAATGCCAATGAATGATTGAAGTGAAGCAGGTGGTATTTCGAAGCCTGAGATGATTGTTCTGTCCATTGTAGCTCCTTGCTTTGTGAAGAATGTTGTGGTTTGTGCAAACACAATGGCGTATATCAAACTTGTAGCCCATATTGGTATAAGTCTCAGCATTGCCTTGCCTTCTTCCACATCTCTTTCAATAATGCAAATTTTATTTCCGTCTTCCATGGAACCAAAATCTTCGAGTCCGCTTGGCACGGTGTCAGGGAATCTTCGCAAGTGAAAGTAAGAGATTGGACCTGTTAATTGCAAGAACAAACCTAGCAGAGATAGGAAACCAAACTTGTCCAAGCAATCTTCTTTATATTGTCCTTTCATTTTTCTTTCTCTACAGATTTTAGCATATTAAACATCGTTACACTTAATCATTGAAGTGATGATACAGAAATTTCACTTACTTTAAATGCCCTGAACTTTTATGAGACAGGTAGCCTTCCTTTCTCCAAGCTTTGGCCAAATTAGTAATTCGATTCCTGACAGCTCTAACAAGCACCCGAACAGATGTCGTTATTGGATTTTTCTCATTTCCATGGGAACTAAACCTATAGGTCCTGCTACCAAGTAAGAAGAAGAGCACCGAAGGCAGCATCACGAATAAGGGAATTCCAAATCCAAGGATCCAATTAACGTTATCTTGTATGTAGACCAAAACCAGTTGTGTGAAGAGAATGCCTATTGAAAAGCTGAAGTACCACCAATTGAAGAAGGAACTTTTGGCTTTGCTCTCCTTTGGATGTTGCCCATCGAATTGATCAGCCCCAAAAGCCTGAGTGCAGGCCTTATGGCCACCTTGCCCAATAGCTACTAGATACAGAGACAAGAAGAACAAGGTTACTTGGAACTGAGATGGAGAACATGACTTAGAACTTCTGGTATTCTGACAAGAAGTCATTGCAGCTGATAGAGTCAACAAGCCTAGCCCCTGCAAATTAGGTAGGGGAAATGATGTGACAAACAGGATCGACTTTCGGTATTTCAAGCAAACAAGTGTTAGGTAGGAAAAGGATTAGAATGAGATACAAAAATTAATGGAAGAATACCAGTATGTAGATGAAGGAAGAGAAGAGAATTGTCCTGTAGCGACCGAGATATGAGTCAGCGACAAGGGCTCCGAGAAGCGGCAGCAGCGTGGCTGTGCCTGACCAAGTGTTCACATTTTCAGCTGACGATGCAGTAGGTTGGGCGAGCGGACCCGTCAGGTATGTCATAAGGTTTGAATATATCCCAAAATATGCGAACCTCTCTGCCACCTCCGCAGCTACAGAATAGACAAAGAATGATCAAATACTGTGATTTTGCTTCTTAAACGTAGTCATCATCTTCCTAAAGAGCAAACAATGTTCAAAGAAAAAAAGCCTCACCGATGATGAAACACGCTGATCTCCATCCACCGGAGCTTGAGCGGTGCACCGGCCTGCCGCAGTAGTCGACACAACCATCAACAGTGTCCTCTATTAGGGGAGACTTACTGGTAGAGACATCAGAGATGGCCATGGCTTATGAAATGAAGTAAAATAAGTAAAGTGTCTTACCAACTATAAATCATAAAATTGAAGAGGATGCATTGCATATAAGAACATATTCTCTTTACACGCTATCAACTAAGCAGGCCTTTTTGGGATGGCTCCACGTTGGCTGTTCTTACTTGACGCTTTTAAGTCTTTTCTTATTCCTTTATTGTTTTCTATGGGATGCATGTAAATAAAATAATATTTCATTAATCAATAATTTATTTATATAATATTTTTATGTTAATAATTTCAATACATTATTAAAATAATACTTTCCCAATGAATTCTTTGTAAAATTATATGGATTCATCTCATAAATTAATAATTTATCAAAACTATAAATATATTCTTGTAACGATTATTTAAATTTATTGAATCAGAATCAATTAATTAAAAAGTAAACGACCAAGTACATAAGACTTCACGCTTTGCGAGGATTAGTAAAGGATATCTATTATATGCGACTTTTCTTTTGTATTTTTATAAAAAGATTATTTGCGTGATTCGAATATGTGACTTTACAGTTACAAAGCATTAATCTTATAAATTATTTCCCTGTCATATTTATTTAATCATATTAGTAAAATAAATATACATATATATTCATTGAATTATGAATAAATTCCACAAATTATTTATTTATGGATCAATTAATAATTCTTTCAATTAATAAAAAATATATATGACCCAGAAATAATTAATTTATAAGTTTTTGTTGTATTTATATATGATAAGCCACAAAATCAGATATATGGAAGGTTATCTTTCAATCGGTATCTAGGACATTTTTTTAATTCTTCTTATTTCCTCATTATTAAGATGTTTCTTCTTCTTTGTTACAAAATTAAAAAAGCGCCTTTTTAGTTTTGGCGGGCTCCGTATCATTGGATTTTATCCTCTTTGGTTATGTCAGGTTCTAGATTTGGCCCCTCTTTTATGGAGAGTCAAACCTATAACCTCAGAGTTTTTGTTAGATGCAAGATCCACGCCTCACACCACTTGTTTGGTTTGGGTAAAGAACTTCATATCCTTCCTTTTCTAATTTGTCATTTTCTGGGTTTTGATGGTCGCTTCCTATCTCCAACCAGTGTACGCAATTAATACAGGTCTTACCTTTCCCTATCCTGACATCTACATCAATAGTCGCTTTGGCTTTACTCAATGTCTCTAGTTAAGCCAAGAATCTGGTTTCAGGGAGAGATTGTCGCAGAGCGTTGAGCGGCCGATAAGTTTTGGTGCGATCGGATACTTCTTTAGTTTCTATCAGGGCTTGATTTTATGTAAGTATATCTTAATTAATGTTTTAATAACTGGATCAAAATTTAAATCATAAAATAATATATTTAAGATTTAAAAAGTCGTCATAAAATTAGATAAATTGATTAATGATTAAATAAAATTAAAGAATTTAAAATATATTGAAACAGCTTGTTCTTATTAATCAAAAACTTTAAAGTTTAATTGAAAAAGAAGATTATTAAATGAAATTAATTAATTTATTTTGTTTTATAACAACTTATTAATTTTTAAAAAATGTTCAATTAATTAATAAACTAATAAGTTTTTAATGAGTTATTAAAGTAAATTGAATCAAAAATTTTAAAAGTTCAAATTTTTTGATCGGACTTTTTTAATCATAGATATTATAAATCTAAGCCTGTGCTTTATTTAATAATCAACAAAGGAATCAAAGTCTAAAATATCCTACTTAAGGGAATGGGCAAGACACTGCATTTGCTTTCCAAACTTTCCTCTTCATTCTACTTTTGTCTTCAAATTTCAAATTTTGGGGGCTACGGTGATAGAAGATAGAAGCTATCAACTATTAAGAGACAAACCAATCTCTGAAATTACGCATGTTAGTATATGCTTTATAGTGTTGCAAAATGTGACATATTTAATTAAAGAAATTCTGAAAGTATACATGCTAGTTTCATACAGTTTCTATTCCAAAGCTAAATTTCCATGGCCAATCCGTAGTTTTCTTCTAGTGATATAGTTAATTAATTGGTTGCATAACATGACATATTTTAATTAAGGGATTTTTTAATTCTCATTTGTTTTGTTTAATTAACTAATTTGCGGGACAAACTTAAAATAATTATAAATAAAATTATGATCAATTCATAATTGTGAAATTTGTAATTCATTAATATGTATTTTTGTAGTCATTATTCTATTAAATTTAGATATTAATAAAATAGTAATATGAACATATATCATGTTTCTTCTTTATTAAAAAAAGTAGTTGATCTCATGATCTAAAGTATATAAATACTTAAATAAATGTTTAGGTAATAGTTAGAAAATATGTTAATTAAATTGACTTATTATGAGGATTTCATATAAAATATTATTTGTGTATAAAAATGCTCAATATGGCGATTATATACATAATTCTTTGACTTAGATCTTCAAAGTATTTTATATAAGAATTCTTATGTTTTGATACCAATTAGAGCCTTTCACAACCAAGGGTAGTCAAATGGTATTCATTGATACTACCTATTGTAATCAAAGTTAGTCAAGTAACAGTCATTAGACATTATATAAATTATATAGGGATAGTTAAGTAATTAATACATGATTCATCACTTCAAATAATTAGAGATAATTTTTATTATTCTTGATAGTATTGATTTAAGAAATCATGTCAAAGTAGAATAATACTTTGAATATAGTTTTAAAACATCATTAAAAAATAATTATTAATGCTACAAAACTAATATCATTAGACTCAAATAGAGTGAAACTAAATATATAACCTATGTTTAATCATAATTGTATGATGAAATAATTGACATGAACAAAAATTATATATGAAATATCTAATCAAAATCACTTTAAGATTCTTAATATTTGAATAATTATGATATATTACTAAAGAACAATAATAATATCTGAATATAAATTATTTAGTTAAAGAATCAAAGATAAATTAGTAGTTTAATTTATCAAATTATAAATATTTATAATTATAATTTGCTTTGATTACCTACGTATTTAGGAATATAATATGTTTTTTGGCATTTACATAAATTTTTTATTCCAAATGAATAATTGGCCTAAAGAGGAGCCATACAAAATTGATTAGTTACATTCTGTAACCTCAATTAGCACCTTCAATGACACAAACCAAGTTCAAAAAGTAAATTCAAATACAAAACTAAGTAGCAAAGGGAGGATTTCTTCAGTACAGGTCCTAATTTCTTCTTTCCATTTAACTTATTTTCACCTAAGCTTGATTAGACCTAATAATTAAGGTTTGAATCGTCTATATAAATAGGCATAGGCTTTATTGCAATTAGCAATTCTTATATTGCTCTCTCTATGCAATTCTTTCAATTTGCTCATGTAAATATTTTTATAGATCAGACAGTTATGCTATGACAATAGTTGTTCTCATAACTTATCATATTCAAAGAGAGATGCAAAGAATGGAAATCAAGTTTAATAACAAGGTATGATTTATGATTTATACTTTGTTATTTTTATAGATTAATCATGTTCTAGATTAAAATGTATTATTATAAATAATTATTTAAAGTTATTTATTTTATTTTTGATATAGATAAGATAATGATGATTTATGCTCTATAACCAATCTATTGACTAAATATTTGTGACGTAATTAATTAAAGAAAATTTTTATCTTATGCATGTTTATTTAGTTAACTAACTTATAAAATAAAGTCTATGAGAAAAATATACTTTACATATAAAATTATGATGATACCATAATTATGATATTAATATCACATTAAGTTATTTTTCTAAATTGTTTGTAGTCATTACTCTATTAAAAATGAAGATTAATATAGGGAAAACACTAACATACATTATGTTTTTTCTTATGAAATAATTAATCGATCTAAGATTAAAATATAAAATACTTAAATAAATATGTAAGTGCTTGTTAGAGAACAAGTTTACTGAACTGAATAAATACTAGAATTCCATGAAATATTAATTGTATATAAAATGCTCATTGTAGTAATTGTATAACCGAACCTTTAAATTGAGAACTAAAATATACCCTAAAGGGATTATAATATTTTGATACTACTTAGGATTTATTTTAGTAAAAAAAAACAACTTGATTGGTAGTCATTTGACATGATAGGCACAAATGGAGGGGGTTCAATGATTAATATATTCACCTAATTAGAATGGTTAGGGAAAATGTTCTATTATTTTTTGATTAGTATGCATTTAAGAAATCCTTAACTAAAGTAGAATTGTATTTTGAAAATAGTTTTCAGTTGTTACTAAAAGAATAAATTACTAATCTTATAGAACCAATATAATCAATCTCAAATAGAATATATATTAATTAAAAACTTAGTGTCTACTCAAAACATTATGCAATGAAATGATTGAATTATATTAAAGAAGTATGCACACTAAAGTTATCAAAATTATTTTGATATTCATAATATTTGAGTGGTTATGATGCATTGTTAAACTTCAATCTTGATGTATAGATATAAGTTGTTTAATTAAAAAATTAAGATAAATTAAATTCTTAATTATAATAAAGAGATAAAATATAATTTAATTAAGTTGAATTTCGTTGTAAAATTTGAAAAATTGTAGAATCAAACGTAAGATATTTAATAAATACTAATTAATATATTAGATACTAGGCCTTAATTAGACCTAATTGATATTTAGGATTACTTGTAATTCTAATTAATATTTAATTAAAAATATAATTATATTTTAGTTAAATTATTAAAAAGTTTACACTTTATTATAAATGAACGTAGGCTCTACGGTAGCAAGCACTTTTGGTATATCCTTTTTAAATTATTTATAGAATTCTTTAACTTGTTCGTGCGAAAATTATTAGAAATTGAATATTTATATAGTGAAAATAATTTTTAATAACCTATTTAAAAATCAAATTTCATAAAAAAGATATGATTTATTATTCATAAAAAAAAATTTTATTGCGTACAAGAAGGCATTGCGTCCCAATTTGATTCGCCTATAAATAGATAACAATCTCAACAAATCCATTATTGCATTATACTTTGCCTACACGCAGGTTATATTACCTATCCGACCACCATTATGGGACATGTCCTAATTACATTAACGACGAAAGATGCGTTAGGATGTGTTGCTGTCAATCCATGTGCTCTTGGCCCACCCCTAGAGAATCGAATGCAACATGCTGCATAATGTAAACAACGGCCTGGGATTACCTCGCGAAGCACCACCCAGTCTTCAGTTCTCACAAACCTAATCCAGAGATGTTTTAAGTTGAAATTTTGTTTCATGTTTTCTGTAAATATTGGGAAAAAGTGAAGGAAGATGGTTGAAAATTAATAATTGTTAGGCAATTATGTTCCATCTTTTTACTGTTCCTATATTCTCTACCTTAACCTTTCTCAAGACAAGATCGAAAAGGGAATCAAGCCCGGCCCGGTGTAGCAAGTAAAATTCGCGAGGAAGACGTGCGACTCTTAGAAGAGAGCTTGCAATGCAGAGAAGAGCAGTAGTAGCTGGTGGCCTTAATTTGTGTAGAAGAATCCATTTACATGAGCAACACGATGAATTTGGTACTCTTGGACTGTGGTACTATCCTCACAATATATCGTGTTTCTCCTTAATTTCTTCTTCTTAACGCAGGGATTGAACTATAAGCAAATGACGGTGATAGGATGTATCGCATTTTCATGAAATTTTGGTGGAAAAATTTTATTGTCGAATTTCTGATTGATTATACAAATAGTTACAATGAGATGTTATATACTAATCTAACCAAAAAAAAAAAAAAGCAACCCTAGCCACAAACTTATTATTAATTACAATTTGGCCTAACAAATAAATAAAAACAACGAAATTACAATACTTCCTCTCAAGTCAACACATGAAGATCATGAATACCCAACTTGCCAAGAGGAGTATGAAACTGAGTATGTCCAAGAGCCTTGGTGAACAAGTCCATAGACCACAAATCAATCCGAATATAACGAGTCTGAAGAACACATGTCTAAACTTGTTCGCGAACAAAATGATAATCAATCTCTATGTGTTTGGTTCGTCATGGAAGACTACCGTAACTGTAATGTGAATGGCAAATTGGCTATCATAAAATAACAACATAGGTTTGAGATAAGTGACGCCAAGAGAGTGCAACAAAGTCTTGAGCCACAAGAGCTCACCAGTAGCGGCCGCCATGGCCCAATACTTTGCCTTGGCGTAAGAGCGGGATATCGTGGGTTGCTTCTTTGTCTTCCAAAAAATTGGCGATCTGCTCAAGAAGTCAAAATAGCCGGTAACAAATCGTCATATAATGGGACAACTAGCCCAATCAGAGTCACAAAAACCTTGGAGACATAAATCACACTTAGGTCGAAGAAGGATGCCCTACCTAAATTTCGCTCTATTTAGTGAACTACAAGCATTGTTGCATCAAAATGGACCTGGTGAGGTTTCTGGGAGAACTGGGACAAAATGTGGATGACGTAAGAGATCTTCGGTCGCGTGATCGTCAAATAAATCATAAGCCAAAAGAGGCATTTATACATCGTGGGATTCTCGGCGAAGTCTACTCTGCTATCCCGAGGCCTTAATGCTACTCTATAGGCGTGTCAGTTGGTCGACACCCTAACAAACCTGTCTTCGACAAAATATCCTGCGTATACTTCCTCTGGTAAAGAAACAACCCCTAAGGAGATCGAGCTACCTCAATTTCGAGGAAGTATTTTAGCACGTCAAAGTCTTTGATGTTAAAACATCAATGCAAATAGACGTTAAATCTCGAGTAAGCATTATAGTCATTTCCCATAAGAATGAGATCATCCACATAAACTAACAAACCCAAGAAAACTGACCCACGACGAAAAGTAAATAATGAATAGTCAGCTCGAGGAGTTAGAATCGTATACACGTACAAAAAACAAGATTTGAAACCATGAGACCACCGAAACATAATCATAGATGCCAATAACCAAATCTAAAGAAAAGAAACGAAAGAAACTCCGATAATATGGAAGACAAAAAATTAAAAAATTCTTAATGATCTAATATGAATTTTTTCGATACCATTTGTTGGATTTTAATCCTTTTAAAAACATGATCCGTTCATATCAAATCATCATTAATCAAATAAAAGTGGAAGCATACCTGAATTTATTGTGAAATTTGTACCAAAGTCTTGTGATTTGTCTTCCAAATTAGAACGTAACCTTTTTTTCCAAAAGTTTCCCTAACTCTCTGTTTTCTATCTAATGATGGGATGTCAGAAAAGAATTATGTGTATATTAATTTGGAGACCATAACCACTTATATTAGGGTAAAACCCTAATTTAATTTATTTAATTTCTAGTTTGGCCCACCATAAAAATAGAAATTATAAACCCGATCTCTACATATATAAAGTTGACGCTATGCATGAAGCCCAAAACATCATAAACATATTAGACTACTTTAATTAATTAGGCTCAACTTTATATGATAGCCTTTATATACATTTAAAAATCCTTTCAACTTATCGGAGGCCATACAAAGATTTGTGTAGCTTGCAAACCTTCTCATCCTGCCCATGCCTATAACCCGACATTATAGACCTCCTCCTCGAGATTACCATGTAAAAAGGCGTTGTTGACGTCCATCTGATGGAGTTCCCAACATCGAGCAACAGCAACGAACAAGAAAACTCGAATAGTCACCAACTTGGCAACTGAAGTAAATGTCTCATGGAAATCCAAAACTTCAATATGCGTAAATCCTTTGGCTACCAAGCGTGCCTTGTATCATACCGCCATGCCATTTGCCTTATGTTTGACTTTATACACCCATTTGTAACCAATAGGCTTCTTGTACAGGGGAAGAGCCTCAAGAGTCCAAGTCTGATTTGCCTCAAGGGCAGCAATCTCTAAGGCCATCTCATCCCTCCGTCGTTCATCTCACACCGCCTCTGCATAGTTCCATTGCTCAACATCCGAACTTACCACTCCAAGAAACACCTAGTGATTACGAGAAAATTTATCAAATGCCACAAAATCAGAAAATGGATAAGATGTACCTGAGGATGATGCGTGGGATGAAAGCTTCGAATGGAGAAGATTGCTTTGATCGTGGAGGCATTTGCACGAACCAAAGATTCTCGAGCTTCCATTGTTGCCTTCAAATGTCCATGATCAGCTTTGGATTTGCTCCTAATCTAAGCAATATCAAAAGGACCAAAAGTGCTTGTTTTTGGCAAGCTACACCAGTCATCTAATAAAGTCAAAAACACAACGTAATTATCAAAACACGAAGGAAATCGTGAGGCTCTACTTGGACAAGATGTAGTGGTCTCCACTTGACTATGATCATTGACAACTAAATCTCTAGATGGTGTGACATCCCCCCTTTCTTCCAAGTTCTTCCTTAGGCTATCTGAGTCCTCGCTACCCCTTAATTGGCACTCCTCTAAGTTTCCCTCAACCCCATCACCTTTCTTAAACCTAAGCTCACCCTAATCACTCTCATCAACTAACGAAAAATTAGTAGTAGGTTGGGAAGTCAGTTTCGGGCTTTCAATGAGAGGAAATACCTTCCATGAAAAACAACATCATAAGAGTAGAAAAAGACATGACGCTCTCCATACCTTCTTAGTGCGAGGATAACCAACAAAAATACACCTTCGACTCCTATGGGCAAACTTATCTCCTTCTTTATGATATGAATAACATAAGCATCCAAACACGTGCAAATGATCATATGAAGGATGAGTACCGAATAGCAATTCAAAGGGTGATTTTCCTTCCAGCCTAACATTTGGAGTTTGGTTTATCAAGTAGACCGCAGTCAAAACACATTTTCCACAAAACTTAATGGGCAAATTTGCTTGAAAACACAACATCCTAGCAACTTTCAAAATATTTCAGTGTCAGCACTCGACTCGCCCATTTTGTTATAGAGTATTGACACAAGTAGTTTCATGAATTATGCCCTTTTTAGTGTAAAAAAATTTCATAGGATCCGAACAAAATTTTCCTCCATTATCACTCCTAATCTGCTTCACACATTTATTAAATTGTGTTTCAACCATCTCACAAAAATCTACCAAATACTCACTAGTTTCACTTTTCTCAACAAGCAAATGCCCCCAAATACACCAACTATAATAGTCGAGAAATAGCGAGCACCACAACTTGTAAATTTTCTATAAGCACCCCACAAATCACATTGTATAAGATCAAAAATATTCGCAACACGATTATTACTAGAAGGAAACGAAGAGCGAGTCTATTTTGCTCAAAAACAAGAATCATTAATAAAATTGTCCTGAAAATGTAAAGAACCAATTTCTGAAATGAAAGATAGATGTTGACTTGTTTGGTGACCAAAACAATGTGCCAAAGAACTAAGGAATCCATCACTTCCATTTTTAACACCACATGTTGCCTCGTTGATATGAAGTAGTAGACTCCTCCCCCAAACGAAGCTCACCCACTCCAATCAACATCCTCGAGATGCAGTCTTGTATCACACATAACTAATCAGTGAAAACAATTTGACAATTAATCTCATAAATCAACTGACGTATGGAAATTAAATTATAAGTCAAAAAAGGCACATAAAGGACATTAAATAATGTGACTTCTTTACTTAAAACGACTCGACACTTCATAGTCACGATCATTTTTGCATTGCTTAGCAACAAAACGGGCAACGAGGTCGATTGCTTTACATCTTGGAAAAATTTGAACCTCCTGGTCTTGTGGTTAGATGTACCACTATCTAATATCCAAACAAATTCATTGCATGGCTTACCAGAAAGTTTGTCATTGCTTTCACGGTTTAGCAAAGATAACAACGTCTAAAACTGCTCATCGAATAGTCCTTGCATCATTGGAAGTTCCTCGGAGCTACTCCCAAAGGCATGGAATGTCGAGGCCCTCTTTCCTTTTGAACCAAAAATCGAGAGCCCTTAGTTTTGTTGTTGTTGGGCCGAGGGCTGTCCCAAGCCCTGTCTCCTTCCTCCTCGGTTCCTTTCTCTTGTACCAACCCACCAATCCAGGTAACCATTGAGCTTGGTTAAGATATTTATTATGTCTAACTATTTAATTTTATCATTTTTTATTATTAGGTATTCAAGATAACTGTTAAAAATAATCAAGAAGTGGTGTAAATAAATAACACTTCTTACTTGAATTGAATTCTTGGATAAGAGTTATTGTAAAAATAAAAGTCTATCTTAAATGAAAATTGGTGCGGATCACGTTGATTGAGATATGGATAATGCAAGATGGCTTGAGTGAAGATTTCTATGTCTTTGTCTTACTACGTGTGTGACTCTGTTTTTTGCACTACACACGTGAGTACTCTAGCGAGGTTTTCTAGTGTGTGTTGAAGGTGATTGGGAAAGAAAATTGTGTTGTCTTTGATTTGAATATTTCACTGCTTTAAGGAAGGCTTGCGTGTGACTTGGTCTGTGTCTTGGTGTGGGTTCATCATAAGTGCATAGGTTGAAAACGTTGGAGGTGTATGCAGAAAAGTGTAAGTGAAAGATCTGTGCGTGTTGTCCACGACTAGGTGTGGTTTTCTTGTTGGTTGCGCTATGGTTGTACTGACAACCGTGAGTTGCTTGTCGTTGGTTGTCAATTGGATGGAAGGGCTACTGGGCTAACTTCATGTTGATGCTTATTCCATTTTGTTGCTATAGTTTTTATTAATTAATTGTGTGAAGACTCCTTGGTGAAGTGGAGAACAAAAGTTGGATGGGTCATTAGTGATTCACGAAACATATGTTGAAGTGTGTATGTGTGCAGCGGTGAACTTCTCCACAAATTCCTTTTTGGGCGTGACTTTAGTTGGCTCAATTATGGATTAATTTTGGGTGTGGCTAGTGTCTCTTTTGTGGTTGTATTGATCATTGGTTAGTCTTGCTACTGCTTTGTCTTGGCTAGGTAATTTAAATGGTGTGTGTGATTATTATCGTTACATATTCTATTGTTCTTAAGTGATTTTAAGGAGCTGAATAATCATTGATGAAAGTTGCATATTCTTCATCTTTGCACAACAACAGTGGGCTGAAAAGTTGTTATTTTTGTGTGATGCTTAGAGTTGCGTTTTCTTACACTTTGAGCATCTATTGAACAACTTAAATTGTTTATTTTGTTTCGTTATTATCAAACATTGTTTGAAAAAATCCTCTGTTGAGGTTAATAGGAGGCGATCATACTATTGGGTGTAAAATTCTTTCAGAGGTTCTGAGGATGAGAGATAGTGTCAAGGGTTGAGTGGTGTCGGCTTAGTAAAGTCTTGTATAAAACTATTATCGTTAGTGAAAGAATTAAGTTGGGTGAGGGCCCTGTAGATGTAGACAAGGTGTGTCAAATTGATTTACCAAATTTTGATGTTGATTTATATTTGTTTGTTTTTTTTAGCTTTTCATTATGCTAGAAATGACTGCGATAAATTGAAGATTTTGTGAAACTACACCCATATGGATTTTCAAGCTCGAAATAGTTCGAGGCTTGGTGTCCCTTTTACAATGGGTACATTTTTTATCTACTCTTCACTTATTTTGTTGTCCTCCTCCTTGATTACCAGCTCGTGACGGTTGTCTCTTGCCAATTTATGTACTAAGGGCTACGACTTCTACCCCTCCATCATGACCACCAGTTATGTCACCTTGCCTTTCGCGCTTGAACATCATCAAGTAAGCCTTGTTCAATGTAGGCAAAGGCTCCATGTTCAGAATTTGATTCCTCACATTGTCAAAAATAGCATTTTTGAGACCGAATAAAAATTGGTGAAGTTTCTCAATCTCCTTCTCCCTCTCTTGCTCTCACATTGAACACATGTGCACATTTGGGCCTTCGAATAATTGCCAAGTTCATCCCACTTGGACTTAAGAATCGTAAAGTATTTGGCTACACTCATCCTACGTTGCCAAAGCATCGCGATTTCACCTTTCAATTGATGGATACACAGTTCATTTCCAACAAAATATCGCTCCTTCAAATTGTCCCAAAGCTCTTGCACCATCACGGCATAAGAAACGCTCCTCCGAATCTTCTCTTCAAGCGTGTTCATGATCCATGATTTGAGCATACCATTCTCGTTCTCCAAACACATAGCCTCCAGAGTCCCTTCTTTTGGTTTCACCTTGATTATGCTAACAAAAGCGAAATTGTTTTTGACCTGTAGGGTTGTCATTGTGGCTCTCACCCACACATCGTAATTGTCTTCATTCAATACGACGGGGGTCAAAATCATTCCTGGGTGCTTTGACTGAGAAAAGAATAATGGTGAAGATTGCTCGATCATCTTCTTCTCCTTGTCTCCAAACATAAGATTTACAATGAAAACGACATTGCTTGTACCTTTCAGTCTGCCTAAAACAGACCCAACTTCCTTGAAATTTAGTGCAAAGAAACAACACTGTTTGTCTAAATGTTTTAAAAACCGAACCGGTGATTGAACTGGAGAAGCAATCGATTCAAGGGTTAATGATTCAACCAGAATTCAACCGTGGTTAAACCGGTGATTAATAAATATATAAAATTTTATTTTATATATTATATATATAAGATAATTTTTAAACATACTACTTAATTAGTTATTTATCTAATTGTAAACTTAACTTAAACCTTTAAACTTCAAATTATACAAATTTTTTTAAAGTTCGCCAAATCCAACACAAAATAAGATAACAAAGCTCACTAGTCATATTTTATCAAAAAGATTAAAAAAATGATCACTAATCATAATATTCATTTAAGTTGAAATCATTAAAATCAAGACATTTTAAATAGACCGGTTGGTTCTTTCTTTCACCTGTTTAACGGTTTTTATCAGTCCGACCACAAAATAAACAAGTCAATCACTCACAAAAAATACGGACTAAATCGAGCCGTTTTATACTCCGATTCACTGGTTCTCCGATCAAACCAACTGGCTCGGTCTGATTTTCAAAACACTAGTTTGTCTTCCTAAATCTGTTTGAAACATATTTAGTCACCACGGGAACATGGCTTCACATTGGTGCGACGAGTCGGTCTAATTTTCAAAACACTGGTTTGTCTTCCTAAATCTGTTTGAAACATATTTAGTCACCACGGGAACATGGCTTCTCATTGGTGCGACGACACGGGAGGCTTCATTCAATAGAGAACCTGCTCTGATATCATTATAAAATTTTGGGAGAAAAATTTTATTGCCGAATTTATATTTGATTATACAAATAGTTACAATGAGATGTTATATACTAATCTATCAAAAAAGAAATAGCAACCCTAGCCACTAACTTATCACTAATTACAATTGGGACTAGTAAATAAATAAAAATAACAAAATTACAATACATTTACCCCGTTTGGTTGACAGAAAAGTAAAGTGAATTTGGAATATGATCCATCAAAAAATAAATCTATGGAAAGTAAAGATATTCACACGTTTGGATACTTATAAGAATTCTAAGAAGAAAGCTGGATGAATTCTTATTATAGTGTTTGGTATGCAATAATATTTTATGAAATGTAACTTAATTTTGACTTGTGTTTTCAATTATATCCCTACAAACAGAATAAAAATTGAAATCGTTAAGTAAGAAAAAAATATGAACCTAAAGAGCAAAAAAATTTAAAATCTAAATATCGGCCGATACTAAAAATTTTTAAAAATAGGGAAACTTTTTTACAAAAATTCTAAAATTTCTCTCTCTCCCTCTTATCTCTCCTTCTCTCTTTTTTTCAAAGTTTTTTAATTAGTTATCTTATTTATTTCAATTTTTATAATTATTGTGAATTTTTTATTGTTGTTTTTAAAATAATAATAAATATTTTTATTACTAATAATAATTATAAATTAAATAAAAC
>JANITW010000234.1:11488486-11511008 GCA_027564335.1 Erythroxylum williamsii | reverse complement strand
GAAATTTATATATTTTAAAGTTGCAGAGTTAAGAGAGAATAAATGGTTAAATTGACCGGTATAATTTCTAGATTAAATTCCTGATGAAAATAATCTAAATATTAAGGAAGTGTTCGGATTTAGAATATAGGGAAAGAGCTACTATTTTTACTAAATTATGAAAGTTTTTACTTTTCTAACTACTCATAAAAATGAACCAAATGTTATAATTTAAATTTTAAAAAAATTATTTTGCCAATTAAACATCCGTGCCAACCAAACGGCCTTAATGCTCCTCATCGTCACCATAAAGTAATTGAATCCCGCACTCTTTTACCTTCATATCAAAGAAGCTGCTATGGAAGTAGACAGAAGCCTCATTGTATTTATTACAGTCGTCACTGAAGCAAGTGCCATGATTGTTCTTAAGTTTCTTCAAGAAGCCAGGATCATACCAGTGGATGAGTACGTGATCTCTATGATAATACGATTGTATGGAACCAGCTGGTAGGCAACCCTCGAATACAAATTTGCTATCACCAGATTTTGTTTTCAGGTGGCATTCGTACTTAGGAGTCATCCAATCACAGAAGTAACGATCCCTCTCAAAGACAATAGATAGAGCGAAACCCAAGAATTTAACGCTACACCAGTTAATGGGCAGTTCAGTGGTGATTGAAGATCCTAAATTTCGCTCCCCAGCATGAATCTTTTCATCCGGCAAAGCAAGAAAAAATGAAATATCACCACGACTCTGCAATTGGCAATTAGTATTGATAAGCATTATTTGCATGCAAAAGGAAAAATAATAACCAGCAATGATATACGTATAAACATGTGTAATTATTTGCAAGCAGTAAATGAAGAATAAAACCAAGGAGAGACAAGGGATTGGAGACAAGTAAGACTGATTAATTACCTGAAAGTGAGGAGGCACACAGACTTATTAGTCATGAGCATTATCCTCATCTGTGCCATATTCCAAATGTTTCTTCGTGCTATCTGAGTCAGTTGTCTACACCCATTAAACCTGAAACACCACTTAACTGTCTTCGCAACTTGAATGTGGCTAAACCTGGAACTTGACACAGATGTCATGGAAATGCAGTAATTGGCATCTAACACACATAATCTTGGTGGAAGCTCTGGCAGGTATTGGAGGCTATAACAGTAGCTTATAATGAGCTCCTCAAGACACAAAAGGTCTTTGATGCTTGTGGACAGGGTCTTGATACTGGTATGACTTAGATTCAAGCACCACAATGAAGAAAAAGAATTAACGGCAAGGGTCTTTGTGTATGCTTGACGGCTTAAATCATCATTATGTCTCTCATGCCTACACAATGCTATTATGTTTGATGGTGATAATCCTAAGTCTCCGTCTACCTGACTCTTTTATATCATCTTAGCCAATTGATGTTGAGAAACCTAATGAATCTAGTATAACTTGGATATCGTACTTGTCAAATGGCGAAAAACCAAATCTGTAAAAGCTATTGAAGAAACATGCAATGTCAAGAAACAATTGTTGGTCATGGTGATCAAGTCCATCATAACTTATTCTCAGCATCTCCATAATATCGTTGGGAGGATTTCTCTCAATTTTCTGCGCTGCACTTTCCCATTCTTTTTTGCTCTTGCCACGTAAAGATGAACCCAAAACTTTAAGAGCTAGAGGATTTCCCTTGGTGTAAGTAACAAATCTTTTGGACACTGTGATGTAATCCTCCTTGCAGGGTTCTTTGAAGGCGAAGCTATTGAAAACCTCAAGTGCCTCCCGGTCAACTAGCGACGGGACTTCATACATACTGTTAGTATCAACAGCATACTTCAACAGTTGTCTGTCTCTTCCAGTAACAATGATCCTACTTCCAGCACCAAACCATTCTCGCTTTCCAGCTAAACTTTCAAGTTGCGATATCTTGTCAACATCATCAAGAACAAGGAAAACCATCTTATGGCGAAGCTTGCAGCTCATTGCTTTATTCGAGCTAATAGTCCCTTCATTAAGTACTTCCCCAAGAAGTTCACATCGCAATCGATGTAGTCCAAGCTTTTCTGATTCTTCTCTGACATTTTCAAGAAAACAGCTGCCTTCAAATCGACACGAGTATTTATCAAAAATAACTTTGGCAAGAGTTGTTTTGCCAATATCACCCATGCCCCATATTCCAATGATTCGAACATCTCCTTGCCCTATGCTTAACAATGGTTCGATTTGTTCAAGTCGTTTGTTTATACCAACTAAATCCGAGAAATCATTCGAGTAAAAATGATTTAATGAATTGGAGATGCTCCTAACGATCTCTTTTATCAAAGCTGATTCAGACCTATCAAGTTTATAAATAATGGATAAAAGTAAGTATCATGGGAAAAAATCAATAGTGAAGCAAGGTCTTAATGAGAAAAAAAATGGTACAACCCAACATTCAAAGGATCAATTAGCTATTATTTACTGAAGAAAAAGGTAAAATTTGTTGAGAGAAATACCTAATTTGCATGGAACTCCACCCTGATATTCTGGCAGCATCTTTCAAGGCATTCCTCCAGCTGAGGACTTTATCAGCACTAAAATTTACTACATGTCTATCAAATGCCGCGCCGAAACTTCCTGTTTGCTTCTTCACATCAGCAGGATCAACGTGATAGAAAACCGGAAGTACCTCGAGTCCATTAGTTTTGTTGCATTCCATGATCTTAGCAAGCTCATCCAAGCACCAATGCGAAGATGCATATTCTTTGGAGAAAATGGTCACTGCCACCTTTGACTTCTCAATCTCTTGAAAGATGGTTGAGATGTATTTGCCTCTGTCAAGCGCTTCGGTATCCAGGAAAGTTGGTATTCCATGTTGGCGTAAAGCTTCATGAAGATGACTAACAAAATTGTCCCGCGTGTCTGCACCTCTGAAACTAAGAAACACACCGAACTTTATTGGATGAACTATAGTAGAATACGCCGATGAAGAAACAGCCATAGGATTGCTTGGTTGCCTATTATGTGTGCCTAGAAAAATATGAAGCTGCCTAGATGTTAAAAGTCAAATGTACAATTGTGAGGAACTTGCTTGCTTTTGTTTTGATTAAATGAAAGAGCATGAATGTGATTGTAATTGTTTATTTTATGGACAAGTAAGCTTCCAAGAAATTGCCAGGCCGTTGACTTATTATAAAAGTGTACAGAGCTTTTCCAAAAAGTATTATGCACTGTAGTTTTAACAGTTGACTTTGTAATTTTGTTTTTTGGTTGGCCTTTTAATTGTTTGCTTGGCTTTGTGGCTGTGTTGATCAAAATAAACTTTTGAATAGATACAACTCTATATATCAAAGAAGATTACAATTAAATTCCTACAACTCCAAGCTTACAATCAATAATGAAGAAAAAGAGTTTATAATGTTAATATTTTTATGTAATATTTTCTGATATATTATTATTATTTCCAATAATTTTTTTCTTAAATCAATCTACTTGATAAGGGAAATTGTAAAAATTAAAAGAATCAATGATAAGATTAGCATAACACATACCTTTAACTGGAATATTTAGAGCTTCAACTCTCTTTCGACATATTTAGTTATTAAATTATGAATTAATTTGTTTGAAGATATACATGAGATTAATGTTTGAAGATAAACATGATTGTAAGTTAAATGTGTTTAACGTACTTGAATTAAGTCAAGTATATGAAGGATTATAAATTATTTCTTTTGATATTCAAGAATTATTTAGTGTGTTTAGTTACGTATTAATGTATGAGTATAACAAGAGTTGAAATTTCAAAGAGTCTTCCCTCATTTTAGGAAATTTCAAATACTATAACTATCGTGCTTGTTATAATGTAAGTGTATTTTGTTAAAGTCTTCCCTCATTTTAGGATCCTTTTTGAAACACTTAGTTTCCTTTTCTTTTTCTCTATATCCAACAAAGTAGTATTAGAGCTTTAATACTAAAAGCAATGGTAAATAATAGTCTAATTCCCTCTAAATCCCAAAGCTTATAAAAGACAAGTTTGATAGTTAGAGCATTTGTATGAGGGTAACTACTCTCACAGAAGTCTAAAAGGATCTTCATTAAGGTCCTGTCTTTCATTCACCAAACATTAGATGAGATCACCTTTGAGGTGTCTAATGCCATTACTGGGAAGAAACTACATAATATAATTTTAATTAAACGAAAGAAGAATGCAAAGAAAGTTCGCTTGCAAAATTTACAAGGTGAATTTGAAGATATTCAAATAAAATAATTTGAAAATGTGTTAAATTATTTTGCAAAAGTCATGGTTATTATGAACTAAATGAGAAATCTTAACAAAAAAGTACCTTATTTAAGAGTGATTACAAAAATCCTCAGATAAATTAGTAAGACATTTAATCATATGATATAAAGAATTAAAGGACTTGGAGGACATAACAATTGAAGAACTAAGTGACTCCTTAGAAGCTTATGAAGACAAGTTTAATAGTACGAGCTAATAGCCTTTAGAGCATGTTTTACGATCAAAGCTGACGTTAAAAGACAAAAAGGAAAATAAAAATATAACATCCCATATGCAACCTACAACCTCCCGTATACATTGCAACTAGATTCCTATACATGGCAACCTGATTCCTATAGATATGTCCATGGCATACATTTATATTCATTTATAGGTCTATTAAATATTGTACAAGCACATATTACAAAATTTATATAACTTAACAATACCACTTAAGAGTATTATTATATCTTTACATTTATATGATAATCTAGAAGAAATATTAAACTTAAATTCTTAGTTACAAATTGTTGAGAAATTACAATTTCCTTCATTACATATACAATCATCTTTAACCAAAAAGATACATTACAAAAGTACATTTACTTCTAGCGGTTAGCTCTAGCACGTGCAGACGATCACTATGCATCACTCCTATTATTTGTACCTATACGAATTAACATTCGTGCTAAGCTTGAAAGTTTAGTACGGAAATACTTAGTTTAGATGACCACTCACAACAGTCATTTGCCAAGCACACACACATTCATGAATATCATAAACTCATATAAATAGTGATGGTATAATTAATCAAGGTACATGATGCAAATATGCTTAAATATATCACTCATATATTGTAAATTTACATTTATAAGCCAAATATTGATATTCAATGCTCATCAACACAAATTATTCATATTGTCATGTTGTATCTCTTATTTATAACTGTTTAGTTTACTTTTTGTGTTAGGCCTACACATTCTTAGGGGTGTGGATAACAAAATTGTAGATTTTCGAAAATATCAAACTATAGATACCTGAAGATGTCGAACTATAATTTCCTGTAGGTAACAAACTACAGATACCCGAAGGCATTAAACTGTAAAGACACTGTAGTCTCGAAATGTCATTGGTGTCAAACTATAGCAGCTATACAATAACCCTATAGGCATACCTATCTATTCATCACAAGACAATAAAGTAAGTACTGTAACATTTTCCTTTAATCATTTGCTAATTTTATAATTAACATATTGACAAATCATATGATATTCATTTGAAATCATAAAATATGTATTTAAGTCCATACATGCAAGTCATAACTTATCACCATTAGGCATTATAAAAATCTTTTGTATTCATATGATTTATTCCATATATGTTTTGTTCAGGTGTATTTCTCTATGTACATTCACATAATTCTAGTATATAAATTCCTTTACTTAATTTAAATATAAAACATGATAAATTGTACTTAATTATATTTATAAAATTAATATGTAAACTTATATAGCCACACTATACATATAATATGCATATAAATCATCTATATACATGTAAACTTCCTCCTTTAGCATGCTTTATATTCAATCTTAAATTTTAATATTTATTCACCCAATTTACATATGATAAGTCATATTTCATTTATTTTTAGGTGTTTACAAAGTTTCATAAACATCTAAAAAGATTTAGATGTGATTATGTACAAATTGGAAGCGAAAAACTCAAAATAGTGTAATCTGGGCTGGGCACACAGTAGGGAATCAAGGTGCAGAGGGTCAGGAAGAAATCCCTCCCCACCCTGTGGGTCTAAAAAAATGGGTAAATAAATCAATCCAGAAGCAAATCACATGACGAGAAGGATTTCCTGTTTGTCTTGTCCCCTGCACAAAATTCATACCTCCACTTATTTTGCAATTTTCACATAGCAAACATTCAAATTAGACTTTTAGATATTCTATACATTTGTCCCCTATGTCTCTAGTTTCTAGATCATTAAAAATTAGGCCATTTTGACTTCTAAATAATAAGATATGCATCAAACATCACAAGTTGCTCTAAAAAAGGACAACATTAGGTCACCATTTTCAATCTGAATTTCTAATGTCATTTAGCCAGAATTAGGTCTCAATCTCTTCTAAACATTTTTAGTGTTGTATTGACTTTTATGCCCATTTGAAATCACCCAATTTTGAGGTCTTTGGATAGATTTATGACCAAAACAATAAGACTGGTTTAAGTGAATCTAAGACAAAATTCCACTAAACTTTACTATCTTGTTATATTCAACTAATTCCATGCAAAGTAACACCAAGACACCATTCAAGCAACTACTCCAAGTCCAAATTAATCTTTTTATACCTTTAAACATATACAAACTGAAATTAAACTAAGTGTAGTCTCAAACCTTAAAATTGACCAATTAGCCCTTCTAGCGTTTTTCCTTCTCTTCCCGTTTATCTTTGCTTGATTCACCAACTAGAACACCACAAATACATATTTCAATCCCAATTCCAACCTTATATTCTAGCTATTCATGAGCAAAGCAAGAAAAGATAAAGATGAGAAGAAAACCCACCAACTTTTACCTTGATTTTTACTTAGAATTAGCTTGATTCCTAATACATGCAAAATGAAGTGATTAAGAAGATGAAATGAGAAGAGGAAAATATAGAATTAAAACCCCAAAATGCACCGTCCCTCTCTCCTTTCTTATATATCCATTTCATGCACTTTCTAGAATTACACATATGGTTCAATCTTATTGGGTCATTTGTTGACTTTAGGAAAATTTCACATTTGATCCTTCTTCTTTCTTTAGTTCCCACATTGACATATAATATCATCAATTAATTTTATTCTAATCCATGTTTCATATATAATTATGCATGTCCATGCCAAAAATATAAAATTACTAATTTACCCTTATCTTTTAAATTAATTATCATTATGTCTCTTACTATGCACTTAATCCTTCATATTCACTTCTTAATACACCCTAGACATGCTAGAATGCTTCTAGGATATATGTTGGGACCTTACAAGAAATATAAGATACAAAGGCCAAGATCGTGGACATAGACAAAGTCGTGAAAGAGGATGAAGAGGTGCCTAATTTTTTATGTAAAGGATGTCTTCTTAGACAAAAAAAACCCGAAAGAGGTTTCTAAAGGAGTCTCACAAGAGTTTCAAGGCCATTATAGTTAATTTACACTAATTTTAATTGGACTATTACTCTATATTCTTTTGGTAAAAATATATATTTCATTTATTTGTTGATAATTTGTGCAGAAAAATATGAATATACCTTTTCAAATAAAAAAAGCTTCCAAATATTTCAAAATTTAAAGCTTTTATTTATATATGAAAAAAGTAAATTTAAAATGACCAAGATAGGAGAGGCAAATTCACTTCCAGGAGTTTCCAAGAATTTTATGTTAAATACAATATTTATCAATGTTAATTGCTATAGAATTGCTATAATATAATATGTAGTCGAGAGGAAAAAAAACAAATAATACCCAATATGGCAATATGATAAAAAGGAGATGCCAAAAGTAATTTTGGGCAAGTTGTAACTAACATGACTCTCTTTGATATATGGAGTGGAAAAAAGCCAGTAGTAACTCACTTAAAGATATTCAAAAGTACTGCATATGCTTATGCTCTTGATGATAAACACTCCAAGATTAATGACGATGATAAGAAATGTGTGTTTGGCAACTCAAAGCAAATGGAAGATTTTCTAAATAGATGTTAAATCAACCTTACTTAATGGCTATATTGATATGGAGGTTTATAAAATACCCTCTTAGCTATATGGTGAAATGATATATAGATAAAGTACTAAAATTAAAAAAAGGTTCTATAGGGGCTAAAGCAAGAATGAAGAGTTTAGAATTTTATAATCGAAAAATATTTTAAAGAAAATGACTTTATCAAGTGCCTTTATAGATATGCCCTCTATATAAAAGTAAAGGATAGTGAAATTCTAATCATCAGTTTATACATAAATGATCTAAGTTTTATGTCATATTCTACTAAATCTTAATAGAAAAATGAATCATAAATTTGAGATGATAGATTTAGGATTTATATCATATTATCTTACAATAGAAGTAAAGAAAATGATGAACGATATTTTCATCTCTCAAAAATATTATACAAAAAATTTTGAACAAAATTACAATTGTAGCGAAAAGAATGGCTTTTATTATTCAAAAAATAAGGTGGTTCCTCCTACTGTCATAATAAGTGCATAGAGAGCAAGTTATAAATAGACTATTATATAAATAGCTATTATACAGGATAGAACTAAAAGATTATGATCTCCTCTAATTCAGCAGCAAACAACCGATAAGAATATCAAATATATCTATCAGTTAGTTAGAGTTTCCTTTACATATTAAACTACCAACTATATAGGAATTTGTTGCTTTTTGGATGTCCTCACCACCAACTATATTTTCTTTAATATTTTTGTGAGTATTATCATCCTTATTACTTCATAACTTCTAGGATTCTTTATCACTCCATGGACTGACTCACATGTTGGATATGGGTTATGTTAATATCCCCCCGCAAGCTAAGTCGGGGCTGAAGGCACAGTTTGTTGCAAAAAAAAAAAAAGCAAGAGTAGCCTTGGGCACAGGTTTAGTGAATATATCAACAAATTTTGCATTAGAGGACACACGTTTAGTGACGAGTAATCTAAGAGCTACTCGTTCACATACATAATGGTAAGTCAATTCGATATGTTTACTCCGTGCATGGAAGACAGGATTGACAGTCATATACAAAGCACTAATATTATAATAGTATAAAACTGGTGTAGATGAGGGTGATATGTGGAGATCATTAAGAATATAAGTGAGCCAGTAAGTTCAGCAGCAGTATGGGTCATTGCACGATACTCAGCTTCAGTACTAGAATGAGAGACTGTGGGTTGTTTCTTTACACACCAGGAAATGATTTTTGAGCCAAGGAAGGTGCAATACCCAGTGGTAGAATGCCTCGTTGTAGGACAACCAGCCCAGTCAGCATCAGAGAAAGTGGACAATTCAAGAGGCATATTGAAAGTGAGATGTAAACCAGTGCTAATGATGCCTTTCGGATATCGAAGAATGCGACAAACCATTTTAAGATAAGAAATTGTAGGAGCGTGCATGTATTGAGATATATAATTGACACTGTAGAACAGATATGGCCGTGTGAGGGTGATATATTGGAAAGCACCATCAATTTCACAAAAATGACTCGAATCATCAAGAGGAGTTGAATCAATAACAAGTCTAGAATTGACCTCTATAGGTGGCGACATGGGCTGACACTGAAGCATACAGGACCGTTTAAGAATAGTAAGCACATAGTGAGATAGAGATAGATGTAACCCATCAAATGTAGAGGAAATCACAATGCCTAGGAAATCACAATGCCTAAGAAATGATGCACCAGACCTAAGTCTTTCATAAACAACTCATAACTTAAAATATGAATAAAGGAGGTAACAAGCTCCATAGAGGATCCTATAAGAAGCATATCATCAATATAGAGAAGTAAAACAAGTAAACCATTAGCAGAATGAGAAATAAAAAGAGAAGGATCAACCAGACTACAAACAAAACCATATGAGATAAGAAACTTGCTAAGTCTATCAAACTTGTTTGTTTGAGTCCATATAGAGCACGTTAAAGCAACACACATGGAAAGGGTTTTGTGAATCAGCCATATCTAGTGGTTGTTCCATGTAAATGTCTTCAACGATATTGCCATGTAAAAAGGCATTTTTGAAGTCTAGTTGACGAATGAGCCAATGTTTTATGAGAGCAATAGTTAAGATTAAGCGAATTGTACCTAGTTTTGTGACAAGAGAAAATGTCTCTGTGTAATCAATACCATGCACCTGATGATAGCCTTTAGTAACTAATTGAGCCTTAAGACGATCCAATGTACCATCAGGTTTGGGCTTAGACTTAAAAACCCATTTGTAACCGATGACACGCACATCTGGAGTGTGTGGAACCAATCGCCAAGTTTTATTTTGGTGTAGTGCAACAAGTTCATCAAGCACAGTGGCTTTCCAACTAGGATGTGAGAGGGCATATTTAGTGTTTTTGGGTTCACATGGAATTTTAGAAGGTGAAGTGACTATTAAAACATATCGTGGATTTGGCTTAACAATTCCAAGTTTAGATCTAGTTAACATAGGATGAGTAAGAGGTGTGGCATAAAGACATATTGGATTTGTGGAAGGAGGGGACACAGGTGAAAAGATATGGTCATTAGTGTGTAATTCAGGAAGCTGGGTTTGGCAGAGGCAGGATTAGGAAACTCAATCTCATCAGTGTTTAGCATAGGTGTATCACTAAGTGAGTTTGCCTCTTACTACAAGCCATCAACAGTTGGTAAAGGAATAGGATTTGGTGAGGTAGACATTTGAAGAAGTGTAATTGAATTAAAATGAGTGTTAGACAAAGGTAACCAAGTATCAAATATATGAAAAGCATGTGAGACAGTAGTAGGAACAGATGAAGATTTAAAAGGAAAGACAATCTCATCAAAAACAATGTGTTGAGAAATGAAAATTTTCCTAGTAGATGGATGGAAACACTTGTAACCTTTATGTTTTTCACTATATCTTACAAAAACACACAAAACAGTTTTAGGATCAAATTTATGAGTTCTTGTATCAAAGGGATAAGGAAAGCATTTAGAGTCAAAGACACAAAGTGATGTACAATTAGGATAAGTGTCATATAGCTAAAAATATGGAGTGTCAAAATGAAGAGACGAAGATGGTAACCTGTTAAGAAGAAACACTGTTGTGGTAAATGCTTCTACCCATAAACAAAGAGGTGCATGACTATGAAATAACATTGTCATACCTAGTTCACGTATAATTATGTGCCTTCTCTCAACCATACCCATTTGCTTTAGAGTATAAGGGCATGAGATTTGATGAATAATACCTGTTGTAAGAAAATGTGAAGATAATCTAGAATTGACAAACTCTCCTCCACCATCTGAATAAAATATTTTTATTTTTTATTAAACTATCTTAAGACATATTGTTCGAAAGCTAAATATGCAGGAAAAGTCATATTTATATTTTAATGGAATGATCCAAGTATATTTTGAAAAATCATCAACTAAACATGCATAAAACTTAAACTTCCTAATAGTTAATATAGGAGTAGGTCCCTACAAATCACAGTGGATTTTATCAAAAATACTAGAACTAAAATGTTCAGAAGAAGTAAAAGGAAGTTTGATGAGTTTTCCTAATTGACAACTGTCACATAAATGTGCATGCCATGAAGGACCTGTAACATCTATAAAGCCTTTATTTTTTAACAACTAAATAACTGAAGCTTGAGAATGTCCTAAACGTTGATGCCAAATTTCTATAGTGTCAATTTTGAAATGATGAGGGAAGTGGACTTCGGATAAAACATACAGGTTATGCTTCCTTTTCCCTGTTAGTAGAGGATGTCCTATTTGTCGTTCCTTTACACAAAAAACACAATCAAAAAATTCATGGTTGACAGGAAATTGGGAGGTTAATTGACTTATTGAAAACAAAAAAAAATTCAGATTCAGAACTAAAAGAACAATGTGAAGAGGCATAATCTTTTTTGTTTAAAATATGAATCACCAATACCAGTTATAGGTAGAGAAGAGCCATCTCTAATTAAGATTGAATTAGACCCAGAATATTTATGAATATTAGTCAACATGTTATACTTACTTGTCATGTGATTTGAAGCTCCTGTATCAGCAGTCCATTTTGTGTTAGCAATGGAGTTATCTAAGGTGAGGGTAGTAAGAGCCTATGGGATTGAATCACTGTGAGTCATTCATTTTGGTACCCACCAGCAAATTTTGGTAATATGGCTTAGTTTCCCACAATATTGACTTTTTTCATTCTAGTACAGATCTTTCTCTGCTATTGTCATTCGTCGTTTACCTGAAGGTGGTGGTCACCATTGTTGTGTAGCTAATGTTGAGTTGTCTGAAAATTTTTGATTTTAGTTTTGTGACTATTGTGCCTGAAATCCATGACCTGAGGAAGTGAAAGTATTATTGTGATTCCTTGAAGAACTACTTTAGGATTGTTTCTCTTGTTGACCATAGAAGGCTAGGCGTGGTGTGAGGGGAGAGAACGATGTGTTTGTTTGGCTTAAAAACTATGCTAGTCAAAATTTTGTAGTTGTGAAATCAACTCAGAATAGGTTGGTCTTGGAGGTTTCAACATCGTTGTTGTAAAGGTTTCATACTATGGCCCAAGACTTCTGAGAAGGTAGAATACTTTTTCTTTGTTTGGGATAGGTTTTCCAATGGCAGCAAGATTACCAATGGCAACAAGATTATCACACAAACCCTTAAAGATGTGTATGTGATCACCAATGGTTTTGTTATCATCGTTGCTAAGATAAGTCAATTTTTGCCATAGTGTAAATTCTCGCTCTTGAGAGTTATGTGCATAAGCATCTTTCAGTACTTCCTAAACTGCATATGTTGTATCTAAACCAATGACAAGTATAAGAGCTTCTTCAGAGAGAGTGTCGATGATCCAACCTCGAAGAAGACGATCAGACTTTTTCCAAGCAATGAATTCTTTTGTCAATTGTGATATAGTGTTTTCTAAGATGTTTGAATCTGGAATAGTAAATTTTGCTATAGTTGGTATTTCATTGGTGAGGTGACCAACTAAATCTTGGCTTTCTTCTAATCCTAGAATTTGTTCTCTCCACAATGGATAATTTGATTGGGTGAGTTTTAAGGTGACGAAATTTCCAACATTCAAAGAAAATGAAGTCACAGTAAAAACAAGAAGATGCTAACTAGCAATGAGAGCAAACACAATTGAAGGACAACGAAGAGAGGAAACGTTGTCAACAAGAGAAGTAGATAGATCAGACCTAGTATCTAGCAATCAACACGGAATAGCAAATATGTGTAGCGTTGAGCAAGACGAAAGCAACAGTGGCATTAATGGTAAAAGATCTGGACAACTGTGTTAATTTAGAGTGCAGGAGGTGGTTGTTGTGTTAGATCTGGGTTTCGAAAGTCAAATTTAACGAAGCTCTCTAGGCTATTGACTGGAGATTTAATGAGCATGTGGACTCAGTGGCGACAGTTTGTGACCAACAATAAAAGTTATACACACAAAGTGTTTGCAAAAAAGGACTTAAAGAGTTTGCACCCTTTGTTTGTAAAAGTTCCACAGAGACTAAACTAAAGAACAATTTTTGCTATAATACCAAGACAAAAAATAGAATTGTAGCAAAAAGAATGACGTTTATCATTCAAAAGACGAGGTGGTTCCTTCTACTATCATAATATTACATAAAGAGCAAGCTATAAATAGACTATTACATAAATGATTGTTATACAAGATAGAACTAAAAGATTAGAATATCATTTAATTTCGCAGCAAACAACTGATAAGAATATCAAATATATTTGTCAATTAATTGGAGTTTCCTTTACATATTGAACTACCAATTACATAGGAATTTGTTACTCTTTGGATGTCCTCGCCGCTAACCATATTTATTTTAATATTTTTGTGAGTGTTATCGTCCTTGTCACTTCATAACTTTTGAGATTCCTTATCACTGCATGGACTCACACGCTGGATATCAAGATAGGTTGTGTTAATATCAAGACAAAAAATTGAATTGTAGCAAAAAGAATGGCTTTTGTTAGTCAAAAAATAAGGTGGTTCCTCCTACTGTCGTAATATGTACATAGAGAGCAAGCTATAAATAGACCATTACCTAAATGGCTATTATACAAGATAGAACTAAAAGATTATGATCTCCTCTAATTCAGCAGCAAACAATTGATAAGAATATCAAATATATCTATCAGTTAGTTAGAGTTTCCTTTACAAATTGAACTACCAATTACATAGGAATTTGTTGCTCTTTATATGTCCTTACCGCTAACCATATTTCTTTTAATATTTTTGTGAGTATTATCATCCTTATCACTTCATAACTTATGGGATTCCTTCTCACTCCATGGACTCACACGTTGGATATCAAGATAGGTTGTGTTAATATCAAGACAAAAAATAGAATTGTAGCAAAAAGAATGGCTTTTATTATTCAAAAAACAAGGTGGTTCCTCCTATTGTCGTAATATGTACATAAAGAGCAAGCTATAAATAGACTATTATATAAATGGTTGTTATACAAGATAGAACTAAAAGATTATGATCTCCTTTAATTCAGCAGCAAACAACTGATAAAAATATCAAATATATCTATCAATTAGTTGGAGTTTCCTTTACATATTGAACTACCAATTACATAGGAATTTGTTGCTTTTTGGATGTCCTTGTCGCCAACCATATTTTCTTTAATATTATGTGAGTATTATCATCCTTATCAGTTCAGAACGTTTAGAATTCCTTATCACTCCATGGACTCATACGTTGGATATCAAGATGGGCTATGTTAATAGTTGTGACTTAGTTGACACTCCAATAAAATGTGATGTCAAATTATCTAAATATGATAAAGGCCAAAGATAGATCCAATACTATATCCGAGCCTAGTTTAAAGTTTGGGATATTTAAGGCCTAATATATTATTTAGAGTTAAATTGATTAGTCCCTATATGCAGGCTCTAATATTAACTTGCCTGAAGGATTCTTTTTACATCAAAAGTACTCTTAATTTTGGGTTATTTTGTTCTACTTCTAATAATTTCATAGATAGTGCTTAGGTTGGAGATATTAATGACCAACCCTCGTATTTTACTTGATTAATACAACTTTTACTTAGAGGTTGAAAAAGCAATTGATTGTTTCTTTTTCAGCAGAATACGTAACAGATTATAATTAGTTCAAGTAATTTGGCTAAAAATTTTGATGAAAGAATTTCATTATAGAAAAGGGAGCTTACTGAAGTTTGTATTGATGACAAATCGATCATTGCCTTATCAAAGAATACCTTATTTCATGAATGCAATAAACATATTTCATTTTATTTGTAAGTACATACATTTCAATTATGTGAACTGTGTTTATTTTCACAAATTTAATACTTCCAATACATTAAAGTCATGCATAAAGAAAGGAGAGGTGTTTAATATGCACATAATTTAAATTAAGTATATAAAAAGTTTAGTTATATCATTTGAGATTCAAGGGTTTAATTAGTCTTTACTCTTTTGATATAATGATTGTTGACGTATAAATGTGTTTTATTATAAATTAAGACGAGGGCAACTATTTTAGGGGTATGACCTTTTCCTTGTTTTGCTTTACTCCTATCCCGTAAAAGGGCTGCTTTTGATTTAAGAAGAGACTGTCAATTGACAAGTTGGTCAATTTGTTTTTTACTTTAATTTTAAATTTTATGGATTACAAAAATGATTTATACTTTCTGTTTTGTTTTTCTTTCATAATATAGCGTATTAATTAGTAAAAATATGGTACAATTATTTAGTGTTAGTTATTAGTACAAATTATAAATAATTTAGTTTTAAAAACAAAAGAATTTATACTTAGTAAATACAATTTAAATTTAAAGCTTCCTTTAATAATTATTTTAATAAAAATTTAATCATTCTATTTTTAAAAAATATAATAATTTTTACTATTGATTTATTAATAAATACTAAACGATAAATTAAAAGTAATGAAAATATAGCTATATTGAAATTAATAACTAAATAATTTCTTTAAAAACAAATACATAAATTAAAAACTAAAAACAAAAACCAAAAATAACATATTTCTTATGGAATTAAAAAGGTTAAGTTTGGACGTCATGAAAAAAAAAATATTCTTGCTTAATGATTAATCTTAACAGAATAAAACATTATGAACTCATAATTCATTATTTAAATTTGAAAACATTTAAAAATGATATTTTTATGATGTTATAATTAGATTCAAAAGAGACCATAAATACTAGAATGAAGTATGCTTCTCTCTGGTAAGAGTCTCCTGCTACCACTTCTAAAGTAAAACGTCATAAGTTGGGAATTGACCTCTGTTCTTATGAGCTAGTAGTCCTTGTTTGTGTAACCAAATTCCATGCTTTTCATCGACATTAAAACGTTACAAAAGAATGATTCAGCTAGAGCTAGTCCTATGAACACAAACAAGGATACATATTTTCCATGCCTACTTTACAGCAACGTTATCCTCACCTCCACAAGAGTAGAAGAGCAAGGCAAAGCATATCAGGACATCAGTAATCATGACACCAACTACGTCAAATACGAATTTCGGTGCAAACAGCCCCCATACCTGCAATGCCACACACAAGTGAACTTATTGTCCAGGATGTTTAATCATCTTCATAAGCCTATTCAACCAGTAGAAGTTACCATTAGATGTCGTCTTTGAATGGTAACACAAATTATTGTCGCCGTAACAGTAGTTGCCACAATCAATCCATACATCATGTACATCTGTAACATTGACCTTAATCTTGTACATCAAACGCACAATTATAGGAATTAACGTTCAAATATTGGACTTCAGAAAGCAGAGACTCCTAGGGAAAGCTGGACTCAATGGAACACAATGCATCTGTTCAACAGATTAACTAACCTGAGACAGCCGTGTCAAAAGAAAGCTTCTCTTACAGCCTGCATGATCCCACAAATATTGGCCCAAAGCAAGAAATGGAAGTCCCAACACAGGAAGAATGAGAGAAAAGCCAAATGTGTCTAATGTTAGAAGGATCGCTTGGCGAACAAGGATGAACTCATCAAACCTGAAAATGTTAACTTGTAGGTTCAGTTTTTTTTTTTATAATCACCTTGTTACTTAGGCCAGGCTAATCCTGAAATGCATATACTCAAAGACTTCGGATTTATCTAATACATTTGCATCAATGCATATACTCAAAGACTCACCCAATAAATGCAGCACTGTAGCGAAGGCCATCAAAAGCACACCTGAAAGCAAGGTAGTCAAATTATCGAGTATACTTTTAGGCCTGAAGAACTACTTACTATTAAAGCCACAAACCAGAGTAAACGAAAAGCATCTTACCAATGACCCGTAACGAAAAAGAGGCACACGGCTAAAAGATTCCATTGTATTACAACAAGAGGATTGAAAGTAAAGAGTCCAACAGTTGGGTTAATGGCATTTTCTTCCATGCTATCCAGCCTTACTATGCAATAACCTGTAAAGAGACTTCCATACATTTGAAGGAGCACACCACTAATGAAATAGGCCACACATACAATTATAACCAGAGTAACTTATAGGAAGAATAACATCAAAACAACATCAAAATCATGGACTAAAAAGATTTGTCATGTCTTAACTTCTAAAAAGCCCATGCAGTCAAATGAGAATGGTTCACTAATGATTCAGGATATCACAACTATAGGGCCAAAAATAAAAGAGTGTCAGTACCTCCAATCAAGAACGCTAACATAACAAAGGAACCCTGTTTCCCAGACAGCATAATGATTGTTGAGCTAAATGAAGATAGGACTGCCACTATTCTCAAAACCAAGCTGCTTTTCCAATTTGAAGCTTTGTCAAGGTCAAAATATCTACCAAAAGTCAACAATAATAGCTGTCCAAGCCCAATAAAATAAACTATTCTAGGAATGAAATTTCTACCAGTTCCTCGAAGTAGTATAGCTACAACGGGTATTTTACTTTCAGATGCCCAATGCACAGAAATGAGCATATAACTTAAAATGGTTCCCATTATAGTATACTTCAAAGTTCCTTTCCCAGGGATGCTATCAATGGTTTTGCACAACAAAAAGATCAAGAAGATGAGCGCTAAAATTGGTCCTATTTCATATACAAAAGTCCAGATTGGATCACCCAAGACAACCCCAAGCACCCATGAGTGAGATGCCTTCATAAATAAGGAAGTGGCGGCCTGTTTTATCAGCGCAATTTCAATGGTCAATCTAAGAATTGTGACCAAGAGAAGAAGTATGATAGCCTGCAAATGAATTCACTAGAAATTAGATACAAAAGATGATTTAGAATGACAACACACTTCAATTTGTCAAAATAAAGGATGACATCTGTCTTACATACTTCAAATATCATTTTCTTTTTTCTGATTGAATCACGCAACTTGATAATGCCAGTAGTGGCTAACAAAAAACTTGCCACTTTTCCTTCTTCCACTGACATCAAGATTAACATAACAGTCAGTGTTGAGGCTTAAAAAGCAACAACAAAAGTTTTCAAGAAGCCAAAAATGACAATGAAGATAGAACTTACATATATAACTATTTGAAAGTAAGCTGCATGCGCGTATTGCAACTAATATAAAAGCAAACACTGATTCAAACGATATCCGGGAATCTCCATGTAAAGAAAAAAGGTTTACACCTGCCTTGTTCACCTTTTGACTTGCAAGAAACATGAGAAAGAGTGACGCCAACATTATCCCAAGACCAACACCCATCATTTTTAGATTAAACTCAGTCCATTTTGAGCGTGCCAAATCTGAAACATTAGTTAGGAAATTCAAGTATGTATCAATTTGCTTTGTGAGCACAGGTATTGGTGAGTCATAGCTTTTATTTTGATGGCTCAGCAAATTCTTTGCAGTTTGTAACCAGCTGTCCTGTGCCTTATCATATACATCTGATATATGTAACAAATCTTCACTAGAAAACCCAACGACTGAAGAGGCTGAGTAGGCATCAATGTATCTTTTCACCTACAACAGAAAATTGGGAAATGACAGAAAGTAACGAAAAGAAGACTGACAGAGATAAACACCTACCAATACACTATTCAAAGCTAGAAACTGCAATTAAAAATCCAATCTGCACATTTTGCTAATGCATATTTTGCATGCATATCCTAGAATCCTTTGTAGAACAAGACGACAAACCAGTATGAGAATTATTAATGATAAAGAAGAAACAATGGCACACTGTGAGAGACCTGTAGTAAAAACATTAACTCCATTTGTCTATGTTTGTGCAGTAAACTAGTCAGAGTTCTTGTAAAGTGATGCCTGAGCTATTGTGTAGACAAAAAAAACTGTAGATCTAGATATTAGGAGAAACTAGGTAAATAAAAACATTGGTTGATGCCTGGAAGGTTTTAGTGGAATGAAATGTCCATAAGGAATCTTCAATAGTTTATCTTATCATACAACAAGTTGCACTTAATATTCAAAGGAAGAGTTGTTGAAGATTCAATGACTAGAATCAATCATCCATTTAAAAAACTAGTTAGGACACGTTCTGCCCTATGTTTTTAATCACTTAATGAATAACAATAGACGATAGCAGAAAGAGTTGCACATCACAAATATCCATGCTTAGATGCTTATTTAGTACCTAAGTAGAAATTTTCCAAAAGATAAGAATATGTTGAAAGAGAGAGAGGCAGCTTCATATAGAATTGACACCAAATATTTATCTTAAATCCAATAAATTTAGAAAAGGAAGAAATAATAAATCACCTGCCAAGAGTTGACGCAGAGTACATTAGCATAGTTCTGTAACCAATTTTCCCATTTTGCCTGATTGCCGAAATTCTCCATGTTGGCACCCTCCAAACTCCATGTACCAGTAGCCAAAGTATACATCTCCAGGTTTACCTGGCCAATGCTAGTAAAATTGGGTATCTACTTCTTGGGTTTGTATTGTTTTATCTCTTTAATAATACCATCAGTAAGTGAGTCAATGTCGTTGTTCTAGCAAAAAATTTTCACAAATTGCATATCAGGTCCCATAAAGTACCTATAGAAGAGTTAGGTGACACTTTCAAAGATTAGACACAAAATTCTAAAGATAAAAATTCAGATTATCAACTCTTGATGAGAATGAATCTTGCGAATGATGCATATGTGACAATGAAGTGATTGACGAGATAATCCGAGTCTTCTTTGGCTGTCTTCATATAATAGACGCGATAGGCCTGAGCAGCTTTCTTTATCTTCTCTGTGTTGCCAATTAAGCCAACTAACTTTGAATGAAACTCTGAAACAAGGAGAAGAGATCATATTCATCCAAAATAAGAGGGTGCATACTTGAAAACAGTATGGCAATACGATTGGTGAGAAGCACCTTTGACATATTTGCGTACTTGCTCAACGATATCTCTCTCAGGATCAACAAAGATGAACACAGGCACAATTTCAATCCCTACTTTTTCTTCTGCAATCATGAAACTAAAAAGATGAATCGATACTAATTTTAATAGCCATCGTGCAAAAACTCCCATGGGTTCAACAAAACAATGTGAAACTTGTTCTTGGGCTCGTGAGATACGACAGACCATATTGCATTTTCGAAACAACTATGATCATTCAAGAAAACCTTCTAAGACTTCAGTCAGAAGATAAAAATTTAGAATTGTCAACTAGTAATGTGAAGAACACTAGCATTTCTTAACGTCAGGGTTTGCTCTAAAAACATAGAAACTGTTTATACATACCAATTACGCACAAGGGATCTCTCCATCAAATAAAAATACTAGCAACTTACTTATTTTGTCAACTGAGGAAACCAACTTCTGTAGCTAGTTTGGGCAGATGTCGAGGCAGTAAGTGAAACCAAAATACATTACCGTCCATTTTCCCACAAAGTCCTTCTCAGTTACTGGCTTCCCATCATGGTTGATAAGATTAAATGGTCCCCTAATAGCTGCTTTCTCCGCAGATGGTCCTTCTTTTCTACTTGGGAAGCTTTATTTATTTCTGTAAAGAACCAGAACTTATCAATGCAGGAAACGAAACACAGAGACATGAATCAAATCTAAGGGCAGCTGTTGAGATATGGAGCCTGATAAAATATTTTGTATTCTCCTAGGCATATAAATATGTTCTATTCTCCTAGTGTATCTGTTGTTGAAAACATTCATAGTGAAATAAAAACCTAGCCGCCGGTAGACGTAACCAAACATTGGTGAACCACGTAAATCTGTGTATTTGTTTATTTTCACACTTGTTCTTTAATTATTGTGATTGATCGTTCGTAACAGCAGCATGAAAAGATCGGATCAATCCATTTCATCCCCCTTTCTTTCAACTATCCAAACTTCAACAGTCAAACACAAGGTAATACTACCTAAACCATTTTCTATACAATATCAGTAGAATCAACCAACATAAAATTTACAAATTTGGGAAACACCAAAAACCCAACTCACCATAGAAGAGTACCTTCTATATGTCGTTTCTTTTCCCTGTCATAGTAGAAGATTATTCCTCCTCCAGTGATAATCAGCAACAACAAACTCAACCACGAAACAGGCTGCATCCCAAGAATACACCCATAAGATTCGTATAAACAACATTAAGCTAACAATCTTTTCAAAGAAACACCAATTTGTCAATTAGCTTAAATCACCCCGCCGCGAACAGGTTTCCCGGTTTCGCTATCCCCAGATTTCTCACCGCCATCAGTTTTAGCTTCTCCGGGATTCTTCGGAGCTTCCGAGTTCAGAGCGCCATTTGTTGTCATGAAGAAATAGCTCTGATACATAACCGCAGGTCGTATCCCTTCACTCAGATTCATCCACTGACCAAAGAAGAAGTTCAAAAGAAAAACGAAATCAGTAAAAGTTAAACCCCACAATTTCAATAAAAGCAAATCGAAATGAAAGGAAAGAAGCAAATATTGAGAGAAAGCGAACTGGTAGAAACAGAGGAAGGCTTCGGTTCAACGACGGCGTCGGGGATTGAACCGGCGGATGCGATCTCCATTGATGGAGAGATTTAGCACAGAAGAACCGACGAGTGTGACGAAGGTGGTTCGCTGTTCTCGATAGAGCGGTCGCCATAACCGGTGATCGTCGGTGTTTCAGTTCGGCTGTATCACCTTGGCAGCTAAAACCCTACCAAAACCCTGCTTACTGGAACTCATTTATATTGGGCTTGAGCTAAGGGTCCAAGTCCAGATTCAGTTATATATTATTATCTATTAAATTAAATATTGAATAATCATACAACTTTGAAATATAATTTAATTCTTAACTTTCAAATTTTTATATAAAATTTAGCATAAATGAATAATTTATAATTTACTTAAAATTTTAATTTTTGAATTACCCTATTTACTATTACCTCATTCACCCAACATTGATAACTTTCCCGATCATTGCAAAACGGAAGCCTTGTGTATATGATACGTTTACTTGTTGAATTTTTTTATTTAACCAGCATATTATTTTGTTACTTTATCAACTAACACCGTACTATTTTGTTAAAAAGATTTAACCTTTTGACTAATAAATAGTAGACATGAGAAGAAAACTCGAATCCAAGCCTGAATCCGAATGTCAAAATGCGCAAACTCAAACTATCACAAAAGTT
>JANITW010000234.1:11448091-11465955 GCA_027564335.1 Erythroxylum williamsii | reverse complement strand
AAAATTCATTTTTAGATAAATTGTTGAGTATGCTAATGACTAGTTTCAATTCATCATTCAAAAGATGGATAATGCAATTCGAGAGTCAATTCATCGTTCAAAAGATGTATAATCCAAATTTGAGAAATGTGGCTAATATTATATATCAGAGAAAAAAACGCAAGACCAAATCTAAACACAGCAGAATGAATTCAAATTTTTTATATAATCAACTTTAACAAAATTTAATTAGAAACATAAAACAAGAAATTGACAAAGCTATACTAACTTGTTTCGATTTCTTGTTATAATTTCTTATTTCTTTGAATCCGTCAATCAACGAGTCGTTCAATGGTTCGGCCTTTAATAGGATCCATAGATCTATACAGAAAAAAAAAAACTTAAATCTAATTTGAGAGGAAAAATGTAAGAAGTGCTAGCTCCAAATTTTTCTAATTTTTCCTTTTATATGAAAAATCATATTTGTCATGTTCTTCGATTTTATTAAAATTATAAGTAAAGTCAAACTTTAGTCATAATTATGAATTAATTCTTATAAGATCATATATCAAATATTGATCCTTAAAGTTTTTAAGACTTTTCAATTAAGTCCAACTTAATTCAAATTTCACTTTCCCCTTTATATACCTTTTTATGTGTGCATGTGTGACTCATTAGGGTTCTAATATATTAGTCATGATTATAAATTATAATTCTAATTCATAATTAGAATTAGATAAATTAAAACTCATTTTAATTTATCTTTAATTCCCTAATTAAACAATCTATAATCATAGATCATGATTGACGTCTAACAACATGTCATGACCACCTAAATATTAAAAATGTTAAAGTGGTTTGACTTAACCTGTCCACGCATGACTATAATGTATAAATTAATCATTTCATCATCTAATGTTATAATTGGAATTAGAGTATGGAATTCGCGTCTACTCTAAATAATCCAATCATGTTTGTTATTGCTAATTAGTAAATGATTTACAATCGATATTTGAAAATAAAATTTTCAAATTTCAATTTACTCTGGCCAGAAATTTTTAAAATTATTACTAATCAATAACAGTAGAATATTCTCCTTAATTACTTTAGGACAACGAATTCTTTATTAATTTACTCAACTATCTCCACATAGTTTATACTATATTCAATATCTGTCGAATTGAACTATTTCAAGAATAGAACATAAGTAGCATTAAAACATAGTAATTCTTACATAAGATAACATTGGTAATCTCAAGTCTGAAGATCAATTATACAACCATTATAATGAGATAATTCACAGACACACAAGTAATGTTTCAATCGAGATTCTCATAATTGGGTCAGTTCATTGAACTTATTCTCTAATAAGTACCCACATGTTTGTTTAAGTATCTCCACACTTTAATCTACGAGATCGATTACTTTCTTTATAAGAAATAAACAAATATGTGCTAGTCTAACCATTTCATTAATATTCCGTGTTGACAAAACTATAACTAAGAACATTTGAGAATAATACAAAATGCAATTCGAATATCATAATTATAATCACATTATAATTTTTAATTACATAACAATTATTCCAATAATTTTAACTTTATGATTAATAATTAAAACTTAACAAATACACAAAATAAAGTGTATCTTTTATTGAATAATTTTTTTATACAAACAAATATATAACCAAAAACTAGCTACAAGGGCATAAACCAACATTGTAAGTACGTGATAAGTGAATTTTAAACAAATCAACTCAATGTGTTCATAATTTCACGTTGGAAACTATATGGTAGTATGATATGCCATTATATTTTAAAAATACACAATAAGTGCTACGTTAGGTTATGTTTGGATGGAGGTTTAATAATAGAATAAAATAAAATGTAATATTATTTTATTATTTGGGATGATGATTTATAATGAAATACAATGAAACGAGATAAAAGAAGAGGGTTTCATATCATATCTCATTTCATCTTACACAATAAAAATGAGAAACTTCATAGGAATAGAATGAAATTAAATTAAATAAGAGAGTTTCATATTACAACAATTTTCTAATATTATCTCTATTTATATTTCATTCTATTATAAACCTGACGTTTAACTAAACATAGTCTTAGAGTTGATGTGAACTAAATTTTATTAAAATTTTGATTTATTAAGATTTATTTTGAACAATTTAAAATTTTAAAATTAAAGTTGAATTGATCTAAAATATTAAGATTGAACAATTTAAAAATTTAAAATTAAAGTTGAATTGATCTAAAATATTAAGATTAAAGTTGTACACTTAGATGTATTTGGATGGAAATTTTGCTTTTTGTTTCCCTGTATACAAACAATATCTAAGGTAAATGAGATGATTTGGAAGCATAGATAAAGAAGGTGTTTGACAAACAACTTATCAATTTTTTTTAGTTTATTGACTAAAAATTAACTTTTTGACCATTTCAAAAAGCTATTGATTTATTTGGTGAATAGCTTGTTGGTTAGCTTATTTAACCCCTATAAGTTGGTTTCTAAAAGTTTCATAAAAGGAACTTTTTGGATGATCAACTAAAAATTAATAGATAAAAAATCAATTATACCTTCTTTTCATAATTTTCGAATTATGATATATATCGTATCAGTCATACTATATTGCTACATCATTCATATTAACAAAGTATTTAATATTAGATTATTATTATTATTATTAAAGTTATAAAATTAATTTTTATAAAATTAAATAACTAAAATCTAAATTCTTATAAAAATGTTCGAAGAAATACTAATAAATATAAGATACATATTTTTATAATTTTTTTAAAAAATTATGCTTTCATGTTACTAATCCGTTAATAAGTACCAGGTAATAAACTTCGCTATTTCCCACACATGCCATATTGGTGACCGGAAAAAAACGGAGCTAGCGGCAGATATTATTCAAGAAGGAAGTGGATTGCTCGCCTTATCAAAGAATCAGTAACAAACTACAAGGAACAACCTTTGCAAATCATCGGACTACACGAACTAGGAAGCGAAGCTAAAGAGTTGCATTTATGTTGTGAAACCAAAAATGCTTGCTAAAGTTGCCCTTCCTCCTCATTCTCTGCTAACCTTGAAGTCTTGTGCTCATGGCGATTGCTTCAGTCCCAGCATCCATGGATGGGCTTTATTGGACGTGAAAAGAAATAGAACACAAAAGGTTGTGGCCGTAGTAAGCGATGGTGACCACGATTGGACTCGGATTGTGGATGATCAACCCAAGCTTCAGTCTTACCAGAACAAGGATGACGAGAACAAAGCTGCTTCCTTAGGTGCTGTTTTCTTTTTCATTTGGTCTTTCTAGTTTATTCCACCTTATTTGAGATCTTATTGCTTTGGATAAATCTTCACCCTACTCAATTTGTAGTCCATCGGAACACAGGGACTGAGAGTATGTCACCAGTTGTGAGCACTAGGGGAGTAGCAAGAAGTTTTGGTAGATTGAAGGCACAAAAAATAAAAGATATTGCCAGGAGAGCCTCTCAGATTAAACAAAAGTTTAGAGAAATAAGGGATGGAGAAGCTTTACAGGATGCAAATCAACATGTGCTTACTAAAGTTGATGACTTTGTTGAACATGTGGAGGAAGTGAAGGAGAAGACTGCGCATTCCAGTGGATATGATAATCGAGTATCAAGAAATAGAGCGGAATTTTCAAGTCCTGAAGGTTTTAGAGGATGGGGCAAAGGTGGTTCTGTTTATAGCTACGGAAACAAATTCAATGACCCTTTGCAACGGAGGAAAAAGTTTGAAGCTGAAAATGATTTCTTCAGTAGAAAATCTTTTAAGGAGTTAGGATGCAGTGAATTTATGATTGAATCTTTAAAAGGGCAGCTTATCCTGCGTCCTTCACATATACAGGTAGTTACACTGTTGGTTCTGTTAATCAAACTCTTGAACTATTGTGTCCTAGTGAAGAATTTTGCTTGGCTAACCCTTAGCAAAACAGAACGAAACATAGAATTGAGCAATTTGACTTATATACTTGAGATTGTTGTGCTATATAATTTACTTCATATCATATACCCCAACTTTAGGTTAAAACAGATCATTCCTTATTATACACTATATACTGAGGAAAATGACCGACATGAAGGGGGACTGCCGTATTCCTTTTCTCTGGTTAGCTATATGGTAGTTGTATTTTGTCCCCTTGGAAATGGTTATCTTTTCTTAACATTTCTCTATGCCTGAACGCATGATGCACTACTTGCCCTTTGGAAAAAGCAATCTGAGAGATTTTGCTTTTATGTCACACACTCTAAATGTCTTTCCACATAATAACTGTGTTGGTTCCTAAGGTCCTACTTTTGTACAATGAAGTTCATGTCAAGCCATCTAACTGTTTTTCTATTTCTTACATTTTTTGAAAGGAGAGACTCAGCTTTTGGGAAGATCTTTTGTTGTATGATTCTCGTCGTTGCAATGGTTTCCATTATGTAGAGCTGAAATTTTTTATGTTTCAATCTTGGTAATTACAGGCCATGACTTTCGGGCCCGTAATTATGGGTAAGAGCTGCATTATAGCAGATCAAAGTGGTTCAGGAAAGACACTGGCATATCTCATACCTGTGATTCAGCGTCTCAGGCAAGAAGAATTGCAAGGGCTGGGTGAAACCCCATCAAGAAGTCCTAAAGTACTTATAATGGTGCCAACTGCTGAGTTGGCTTCTCAGGTTAGCTGCTTTTACACTTGATTTAAGCAAACTGATGCAATCCCTCTTTTCTTACTCGATGATGTTCAATAAGGCTTTTTTTTTTTCCCTTCAATTTGTCTGTTTCAGTTTATTTGTTTGTAACTTATTCCTTGGTTACTGTCATTCTTCCATGTTTCCTGCCTTTTTCTTTTACCTTTGTATTAATTCAACTACTCTATGCATGCATGAAGTTTTGGTGCAAGCTTGGAAATGCAGATCAATGAATAACAAGTTTTCTAAGATTGCTTTTTATAGATGACAGGAAGAATTGCCATACCTCTTCATTACCCTCATCTTAGGGAAAAAAAAGAAGAAACGCCACATTTTTTGCTTCTTCCACCTTGATGCATAATTAGGATTGCCTATGGAGTTTGTTTTTCAGAAACTATTAATGCCCTACCATAACAAAACCAGCATTCCCAAATGATGGCACTTTTATTTTCTTGTCAGATACTATGGTAAAGAGGCTTCTGCATCAGCAGGAATTTGTTAAAATTGAAACCTGCTTCTGTATCACTTTTGTTTCTAAAGGTGACTGGGCTGTCTTTGACAAACCATGATAGCTTTTTTTTTGGACGGCTTTTATATGGTGTGGTTTTCTTCCTTCAGAGTTGGATAATTTGATTAGAACATGAGAAACCAGATCCTAAGGTGGATTATTGCTCTACTTGGTGCTTTCTTAATCCTTAGTGTTGAGCGGCAGAGCCAAATTCTCGAGTATAATATGTCTTTCTTTTGCTTGTGGCATTTAATATGGGAGTGCTAGTTGCTACCTAAAGCAAGGTATAACTGTTGCAGGTTTTGAGTAGTTGTCGGTCAATTTCGAAGTTTGGTGTTCCATTCCGGTCTATGGTTGTGACTGGTGGATTTCGACAGAGAACTCAGCTGGAAAATCTAGAACAGGGTGTTGATGTTTTAATAGCAACGCCTGGCCGTTTTATGTATCTAATCAAAGAAGGCTTCTTGACTTTAGCAACTCTCAAATGGTATACTATTTCCAATTGAAAACTGCATCCTTTTCATCTTGTGCTAAAGCCTATGTCTCACAATGACTTAAAATGTGATTACTTATGTGATTTTTATGCATACTTTTGTATTAAGTATGTCTAATGCTGACAGTGCAAGCATCATCTTCAGTGCCAGCTCTTATCATCTGGCACATTAGTTTTTAGAGGAGAAAATTGAATTTTATGTTTAACCTAAAGGCAGTGAGATTATTTTCTTCAAGTAGACCAATCTAATGGCAGTTGCCATTTTTTAGGGCCAATATAAGTGTCAATGCTCAGAACATTACTGTGTTTTCCTTTTTATGTCATAGCCCATAAAATTTTCATTCTTGGTTCTTAACAACATGAACTGAGATGGTAAAAAGGAGGTCCCGGTTTCTGTTACAATAGATGTGGTAGAGAAAGAGAGGGGGAGAGAGAGAGAAAGTAGGTGTACTTGTACCCAGAAAGAAAAAGAAATTGTTGTGAGTGAACTTTAGGAAATATCAACTCATTTGCAATTTGCTGCTCAGTTGTCTGAAGCTAATGGTCTCTGTGGTTGGTGAGAAAGCATTTGACCGTGTGCCATGTGAAGGCTATTGCATTTCATTCCAACATAACCAACGTGTATGTTGGAGGGCTTATGCTAATCTTTTACTAGAAACTGTATACATGCTTTCACTTCTATTGTTTGAAATATGTACCCCAACATTGATATTTGAGTTTGACATGAAGCTTGATTGCAGTGTAATTTTGGATGAGATAGATATACAATTCAGCAATGAGGACTTTGAAGTTGCACTGCAAAGCTTGATCAACTTGTCACCAGTTACTGCACAATATTTGTTTGTGACTGCAACTTTGCCAGTTGACGTGTATAACAAGCTTATTGAGGTCTTTCCTGATTGTGAAATGATCATGGGACCTGGTATTCATCGTACAAGCACTGGGCTAACAGAGGTTGAATTTCATTTTTTGTCCTGTCAAAGTATAATTCCCTCTTGTCCTACAACTCTCCCTTCTTTTGCTGGGTTTTTTCAAGTGATTAATTTTCAATCAGGGAATGAGATAAATATCTCAAACTGGTGATTATATTAGCAAAAGATTTTAAGCCTGTAACAGGACCAGTGTCGTTTACCATTTTGTATGTTCAGGTTCTTGTAGATTGCAGTGGGGAAAATGAGATAGAAAAAACTCCAGAAAGTGCGTTCAACAATAAGAAAACTGCTCTTCTGCAGCTAGTGGAGCAAAATTCTGTGTCGAAAACAATTGTTTTCTGTAATAAGGTAAATTTGTGCTTAATTTGAAAGAACTTGATTGTTTCCCTAGTTATTTGTTGGAATTAAAGTGATAGATGTTGGGTTGTAATATACAGATTGAGACATGCAGAAAAGTGGAGAATGTATTGAAACGTTTTGATAAGAAAGGTCATCATGTTCGAGTTCTCCCATTTCACGCTGCTCTGGCTCAAGAATCACGGCTTGCAAATATGAAAGAGTTCATGAATTCTTCGCCTGAAGAAGTCTCTTTGTTTTTGGTTTGTACTGACAGGTATTCTCATCAACCTGAGCCTACTTATTTCTCATCTCTTATTCTTCCCAGATGAAGAATCCCATAACACATGCATATCCAAATATTCCTCCCAGCCGGTAACAAATTGTGAAACATATTTGTTGTGTTTCTAAAAATAACTACAGAGCATCACGTGGGATTGACTTTGCTGGTGTGGATCATGTTGTTCTCTTCGACTTTCCTCGTGATCCAAGTGAATATGTACGCCGTGTTGGAAGGACAGCCAGAGGTGCTGGAGGAAAGGGCAAGGCTTTTATCTTTGTGGTTGGGAAGCAAGTTTTCCTTGCAAGAAAGACAATAGAGAGAAACCAAAAAGGTCACCCACTGCATGATGTACCAGCTGCATATATAAGCGGATGAGATGAAATATGCTTGTTGAAACAACTTATGCATGTGTGTTGGCTTAGCTATTGGCTAGTGATTCTCTTATATGAGAGTTAGGTATGCTATTCTCCAGCTTTGCCGGCAACTATAAAGCTAAAATTCCAAGAATTGAGGATGTCCTTGCTTATCTGACCTAGTTGTCTGCAGTGCTGTTGCTATCCTGACACCTCAATGGAATTTACCACTCTTGCTAGCCGGAAAGGGTTCCTTCCTTGAAGCAACAAAAGAGACTAACATATGACACTTCATGGGGGCTTATATTCTGCTTGGTTTTTAAGGGCTTTGCCTCTTAGGAAAAGTTGATGAAAGACCATTTCTGTAAAATTGATCAGTAAGCAGACAAACCTAATAGAATGAAGTTTGTTCAGTGAATTCCAATTTCATGTCATGTCGTATTTTACTTAATTGTGTAGTGAAGTGTTATGATGTAGCAACTAATATATCATTCCTTCAGTTTTTCCTTAGAAACAATAGTTCTTAACCTTCCTTCAATGTATTTTGGCTTTTCCTTTTACAGGAAACAAAAATCATTTTAAACATCAAAGATACAACTTTCAGATTCCACTGTTATTTTATTCGATGTCCCTTAAACACTCAGAGGCAGGTTAAACTCTCTGGATCACTTAACTGTACTTCTTTTATTTGGTGTGGAGAAAGTTTTTGGACAATACTTCTGGTAAAGATACCTGCTCTGCTCTCAGCTCTTACCTGCTTTTCTGTCGTGTCTTAAGTCAGCTTGGCCAATAGTACATAAATTCCCAGAATCCAGTTTTTCCATTGAACCCATACATGCCTTCCGTGGAGATCAGCCATGAGCATTGATCCTCACACCTTGCGAAATCCCTCTGGTACGAATATGCATCAAAGTGGTACTGCTGCACATTTTGCCAATCCAGGTCACAGAAAAACAGCGTAGTTCCCCATGCATTAGGAGAGAAGTCCCAACCGATTTGGTTTCCATCTGTTACGTTCTGCTGTCCAAGATCAGTGTCTTTGGATTGGCAGTGAATGTTCATGCTTTTACCATTACCTAAACTGTTCTTTATACTCACATGAACGCTGCCTGAAAGTCCCATGTTGCATAGGCTGAAAACTAGCAAGAACAAAACACTGTAACCAACATGTACGCCATTTGTGTAAGTATCCATAGCTTGTAGCAGCCTGATCTTAACAAGGAAAAAGGGTAGGATGTCACTAAATGTATTGATCTACTTCTCACAAAACAAGTTTGCACGTGGTATACGATAACATTTATGCAAGACAACGAGCCTTGTAGGAACTGGCATTGAAATTGCAGATGACCACCATGTGTTAAATATAATTTATATTTGGAAGCCAACACTATTTGTTGAAACAATGGTTCGGAACCAACAGAATCATGAATCTACTTGACTCAGTACAGTTGTGTTTCCGTCAGCATTGCGTAAATCGTTTGAATCATCTTCTGGCATTTTCTTCTTTGTTGGTTGAGGATTGCAACATTATCATTTATAGCATCTTATTTTATTAATAAATATTAAATATTAAATTCTCATTTTACAATAAATTGTGTTTGAAGTTCAATTTTTGTCTATTATGGAATAATTTACTAAAATTTTCATATTGTAAATTTAATTTAATTTCAAATATCATTGAATATTTATCATAGCAAGAACAGCCATGAAAGTGGCGAAGTATCTTTGGCTGAAGCCTGGAAGAGTATTCCAGTCATGAACTACATCTGTTTTCACATTTAACTTATACTTCCCCTGCTATAAGCATAAGATCTAGCGAAATACAAGAAGGCTGTAAATCCAACTGCACTAAGGCCGGCAAGTAACCAATAGTAATAATCAATATGTGCTCGATTCAGGTTGTTAGCAAACCAGCTGTCTCGACCATCTGTACCAGTTGTTTTGTCAATGACAGAGACCAGTAAACTGCTTAGCAAACTTCCCACACCAATGACACTTAGGTACAATGAGAGACCCATACTCCTTAAATCCTTTGGGACTTGGTCATAGAAAAATTCTTGAAGACCAATAATGGTAAACACATCAGCAGCACCGCATAACAGATATTGAGGAACCAACCACCAAACACTAATCGGAACTGTTACATTTGGCAGATCAATAATCCCATATTCTTTAGCAGTTTCAAGTCTTTTCATCTCAACTAAAGCTGCAGTCACCATAGAAAGGGCAGACAAAACCATGCCAAATCCAATTCTTTGAAGCATCGTGATGCCAGAAGGTTTCCCAGTTAAGGATCGGGCTACAGGGACAAAAATGCGATCGTACATGGGAACAAAGAGAAGAATTGCAATGCCAATAAAGAACTGAAGTGAAGCAGCTGGAATTTTGAAACCTGGGAATATATTTCTATCCATTGTAGCCCCTTGTTTTGTGAAAACAGTTGAGGTTTGTGCAAACACAATTGCATATATCAAGCTGGTAACCCATATTGGAATAAGTCTCAGCAAGGACTTTGTCTGTTCAACATCATCAACAGTACAGACATTAAGGCCTTCCATGGAGCCGTCTGGTTCAAACAATGCCTTGTTGAGAAATCTTCAAAAAAGAAAACAGTTAGTTGACAGGAATTTCAAGATAAAGCATCATGTATTTCTGTTCATCTGTTTGAACCTAAGCAGATGACGTAAGTTCGTGAAAAATAAGATATCTGCAAGAACTCCATTTTTTATTTCTTTAAACTCCAAGGAAATAACTAAATCTCAAGATCATTTATATCATCCAGGCACATTGATCTTTTCTCAAGCTATGAACTTAGAGGTCGGAAACATCAGCACAGAGTAAAACGGTAAGATGCTAAGGAAAGATATCCTCCTACTTATGCCTCCGTAATTAATATATACGAAAACAAAAAGAAAGTTGATTCACTTACTTGAATTGTTGAGGAGTCTGACAATACTGTTTAGCTTCATATTCAGTAGCCATTGCTGAAGGAGTGGCATTGCGGTTCCTGATTGCTTTTCCAATCACCCGGCCAATTTTCATAAATGAATTTCCCTCACTCTTCTTAACATTGTACCTGTAAGTTCTACTACCAAGCAAGAGAACAAATAGTGCAGCCAACATCATAATACAGGGGATTCCAAATCCAAGGGCCCAGTTAAGATTCTCTTGGATGTAGACCAAAACAGTAAGTGATACATTAATGCCCATAGAAGAGAAAAAATACCACCAATTAAAAAATGAGTTTTTTTCTTTACTTTCTTTTGGATCTTGTCCATCAAACTGATCAGCTCCAAAAGCTTGAACACAGGGTTTATGCCCACCTTGCCCAACTGCCACGAAATATATAGAGAAGAAGAACAAGATGACTCGAAATCCAGGAGACTGTAACTTGGCATCTTTGATGTCTTGTAGGTGAGAGACTTGAAGAGAAGTTAACACAGCTGTAAAAGATAACAAGCCTAGTCCCTGTTAATCATTCAAGCCAAACAGGACAATCAGTATTGATGCAAGTAACATGGTAAACATGTTAAATCAAAGATCTCCAGGGAATTTTCTCGATCTTCAAATTAAGAACACAGAATCATCTGAAAACTGTAGTTTTAACACAGCTTTTTTTTAATGAAAACAGATAGACTAGACTTTCTATGACTAGAGGACCTTAATATCTATGTAGTCCTTGTAATGCAAGTGAAAACCTTAAGGCTTGAACCAAGCATTTCAGTAGATATTCCCGTAAACTATCTATTGAAAGACACTCATTGTGCAATTCAGCCCACCTCCTGCATTTGCATTTTCACCAAGGAAAACAAGAGCAATACAAGAAGTCTCCTGCTCATTCTTAAAAAAGCACTTGTAATAAGGATAGACCAAACTAGTAAGTAACTTATATTGGTATTTCCGAAGAAAACACCCTAAATCCATCCATCAATTTGCATTTTCCTAAGCACATTTTTGATTCAAAACTTTCCAACTCTTTGCATGCATCAATTTCTGGCTGGCTAAAACTAACATAGAAAGAAATGGATGCTAAATACCAAGATATAGATAATAGATGCGACGATAATGCTTCGGTAGCGCCCAAGTAATGAATCAGCGATGAAAGCTTCTAAAAGGGGGAGCAGTGCGCCCGTCCCAAACCATATGTTCACATTTTCCGCCGCAGTTGCCGTGGACTGACCTAGAGGACCCGTCAAGTACGTAATAAGATTCGAAGACACTCCATAGTATGAGAACCTCTCTGCCACTTCCACAACTACACATGTATATACAAAGACAATGATTAAACATAATCAAACAACCCAATTCCACTATGATCCTTACAATTATATCGTACACGTAAAGATTTGATTTTGTTGCCTAAATTAAGGAAAACATTTTACCTATAACAAAGCAAGCTGCTTTCCACCCACCAGAAGTGGCACGGCTGGCTGGGTGACCTCTGGAATCAACGAAACCATCAACAATTTTGTCTTCCATGAGTGGAGTGGAAACAGTAGCAGAAAACATGTTGGGATCATTAGAGATGACCATGGTTTCTCAGGTAAAATGAATATCTCACCGACGCTGAGCGCTAGGTGGAGTGACCCTGGACTCTTTGCTTTCCAAAAGTTCACTTTCACCCGAACAAGAACAACTTGGTGTCGTCGGATTGTGTTCTGCCTGAACGTGTATCTACTTGAAATGCCTGGGATGTGACATCGGTCATTGGACTAAGACCTTTTATCTTCCTGGGATGTGACATTGGTCATTGGACTAAGACCACCTCTCTTTCTTTATTCAGACTCGTTGAGCATGTAAAATGAGAAAGAAGTTGGCCAGTGATGAGTATGACGATAAATAATATTAATTAAATTATTTGACTATTTATAAATTATTTGTTAACATGATATTACATTAAATTAATAAATTTGGATATGCGTTCTTCATGAATTCATATAGTATACATGGATGATTTTCTAGTATTTTCTTCTTCCTTATAACAAAATTTCAAACATATTCATACTTATACGTAAATTATAAGAGCTGAATTGGAAGTATGAAAATGTAACTATCTTTTCCAAGTGAAAATTACACTTGTAGGACCAACGGTACGAATTTCGTACCGTACCAGCTTCCTAGGACTAATGGTACGAATTTCGTACCGTACCGGCCGAAAATCGATACCGATATGGGTTTATTCGTACTGGTTTTAAATTCCGCTCGGTACCGGTCGTTTCTGGCCGATACCGGCCAATGCCGTAGGTACCGCAAAATACCGGTCCATTCCGATAAATGTTATTAAGTCCAGGGATCATTTTGCCAAAAAAAAAAGATAAACCTAAAACTAAAAATTGAACCCCCCCCCCTCGGTTGCTTCTCTCTGCCGCCTCACTCACACTCTTCTATCTCTCTCTTCTACCTTCGATTCTTCTCTCTTGCCGTCGTTTTCCTCTCGCCAGCGTCGTCCCTCCCTGGTCTGGTGGTGGTCTCCTCCTCTTCTCCACGACGTCTCGCGTCTTCAACTCTATCGTGGAACCGCAACTCTTCTCTTCCTCTTCGGCTTGCCTCACGTCTTCAACTCTCCATCACGTTCGTCTTCATCGCGCATCTAGGTTTGTGGGTTACATCTTCATCGTGTCTTCATCAGATCTAGTCCATCCATTCGGCTTGCTACCGATCCACCAAACACACGTTACGCACCACTAAAGGCATTTTTTTGGGTTTGTGTTTTATGATTTCTGTTATTCATCGTGTTGTACACTTGTTTCTACTTGATTTAACAATTTATTGTGTTGGATGATGGATTGGTTTATTTCTGGTGTTGAGTTGAAGTTGAAATGCGTATCCGTGGTTGAAGTTGAAGGCTTGAAGCCTTGTTTCGATTATGTTTGTATTTTCTGCCGGTGTTAGTTGAAAATTGAAGTTGAAAATTGGAGGCCTATACTTGCGGCTGTGCTGACCTAAATGAAAATTGAAGTTGAACTGTTGAAGCCTAGTTGAAGTTGAAGCAGCTGCTCGAAGGGTTTGTGATTGTCTGTTATGTTGTGATTGATGAAGAGTTGAACTGTTGAAGTTGATTCTGTTATGCTATGCGGATGGTGTATTGAACATTTAACAATTCAGTTCAGCAATGTTGAAGAATTAATGTTGAAATTACATTTGTCATTTCTGTAATTGTGATTTGGAAATTGGAATTTGAAATTGGGTAGATTGGACTTAGTAATCTGGTAGTAATATAGATATGTTGTTTTGTAAATTGTAAGTTGTGTTTGGTACTTTGGTATTGAATTTAGATTTTGGCCAATTTTCATCAATTGAAAATTTTATGATATAATTATAAATAGTTATCTTGTAAGGAGTTAGAACTTTAAAAGTTAAATGCAATTGGTATATACAAAATTAAAATATATAAAATCAATTGGTATAATTATTAATTAATAAAACATAATGCAATAATGCATATTAAGTAAAATTAACAATTTTAATAAAAGTTTAGAAATATATGTTTGAACTCTTTATTATATAAAAATATATATAATTAAACAGTAAATTAGTAAAGTATAAAGTACAACTGTATAATATATTAATATAGACTATTTTGTAATTTTTAAAATATTTAGGGACTATTTTATAAATTTAAAAAATATTCCGAAACGGTACCCGGTACCGACCGATACCAGTATCATTCCGTTCCAGAGCTTAATTCGATACCGAATTCGGTACGGTATTCATAACATTGGGTGTAACTATGGAGCTCTTCATTTTTCACGCCTCAGCCAGCAAATTTTGACAAATCAGCCTCCATGTGTCTCATGTATTGTTCGACAAACGTGCACGTACTGCGTACACGTAAATCCAAAAATCAATAATTACAAGCGCCATCCTTTCGCACACATGATGTCCCTTTCTTCTTTGAACACAATACTGTCTGCAATAATGTATGGTCCGTGAAATCAAAAATTCCCACAATTAGAAAGAGACATGCTTTAGCACTCACTTCACCGAGACCTTATCAATTATACCAAGTTCTAGATGTTCCGCAACTGATCTGCATGCGTAGTGGATGAGGAAGTCACTTATGTTATGTCCGCTTATGGTAAATTTTTTGTGGAGCTGTATCCATCGCTGTCTAGAAACTACAGCACACAATTGACTTATTTTCCAAAATTAATTCAATATGATTTTAGAGATGAAGAAATTTTACACCTTGCAAATTATGCTAAAACTGGAACTGATATTATATATCATAGCCAACATTATTACTTAGTTACATCACATCTGCAAAGGTCTTACCGAGAGACAGGGAGGCCATATTTATTAACTAGTTACATCACATCTGCAAAGGTTTAACAAAGACAGGGAGGCCAAATTGCGGCTGCAGGGTGAGGATGGCCGCAGGAGCATGCTTGTACTCGGGAGCAAGTGTGAAACTAAAACTCTGGAGAAGCAACGCCAGCGCAGTTTTTGCCTCGAGCATCGCGAAATTTTGACCAATGCAAACTCTTGGACCCGTAGAGAATGCGATGAAAGCATTCGGGTGTGTGGCAGCCTTGGACGCGCCATCCTTAAATCTCAGCGGATTAAACTCATTTGCATGGTCTCCCCAGTAAATTCTGTTCCTGTGAATCGCGGCTATGTTAATCATCACACAAGTGTTCTTCGGAATCAGCAAATTTCCAAGTTTCATGTCTCGTGTTGCCTGTCTAATAAGTTCCGTCGCTGGACCATAAAGTCTGAGAGACTCAAGTAAAACCATGTTCACCTGGGTATATATATTATATATATCACACAAGTCAGTTTAGTCCTTTTTCTGATATTAATTAACTTGATAGAACAGCTTACTAATTTTAAATTGGTTAACATGTCAGCATCAGGAATTGCAGTTCCACATGCCATGAAAACCTCTTCTCTGAGTCTGTCTTGCCAATCCAGATGTTTGCTTAACAAGAATATCGTCCAAGTTAATAAATTGGAGGTGGTCTCGTGCCCAGCAAAGAAGAAAGTTTTACACTCCTCCATGATCTCATACAAGTTCAGCTCTTTGGAATTTCTCGAGGCTCCAATCATTAGACCAAGTAGATCATCTCCGTAATCAACTTCTGAATTTTTAGTAGCTAGGGACTTCAATCTATTACTTACGATTTGCTCCAGCGTCCTCTTCAGTTTCCTATCTAGTTTCCATATCTGAATATTGGATGGAGTTGGAAGATACCTAAAAGAACCAAAGTGTGAAAAGAAAACAACCTATTAGGTGATGACAGGCAAAGATAGTTTTAGGACAAGAAGAAGCATGCAACACCAAGTCAAAGTACACACTGGCTTCCAGGGATAAAGATGTCGGTGGCCGAAGCTGCACAGCACCTCTGAAGCTCTTTCTGTGCCTTAAAGGCTTCCATTCCTTGAACATAACTGCTGCCAAAGGCTGTATGTGAGATTATATCAGCCGTAAGTTTATGAAACTCTTCGTTTATCTTGATTTTCACACACAGATCTTCAGCTGCCATGGCTTGAGCTTTCCATTCGTCAAGCATCTTTATGGTGCATTCTGACATTCTCTTGATCATAATCTGCCAAAACCATTTTCATATCGCACAAACTACGTTACCTCAATCAGTAATACTAAAAAATGAGTCTTTTTCTGTAGTGTTACTAAATGAAAACTCCATAGTGCCTAGTTAATTAGAAATGATGCCCCTTAATTTTGTTCAAGTTAAAAGAGTGCTTAAGATGGAGACCTTGAGCTTATCCATAGAGAAGGCAGAATTAAGAATTCTTCTGTGCCTTGCCCAGTCCATTCCTTCCACAAAAATCAATCCTTTTCCAATGAGCTTTATTAATGAGGGTCTGGTCTCAGGTTTGACATAAAACCCAAATTTATTTGAAAATATTTGTTTGGCTAGCTCGGCATCTGCTATAACAACTCTTGGCTGGGTCTGGTGCCAGTACAGCAGTGTGTTACCTGAAATGTTTACAATTTAAGATTGTTTGACCAAGTTGCTCGTTACCAGTTGTCTATAATGAAATTAATAGCTATAATTAAACAATCATATATATACTTTAAGATGGAGCCATGACGCATGCAAATAAACCATAGGAGAGAAGAAACTGACCGTATTCTGAAGACCATTTCTGATAATGAGGAAAAACTTTTGGTATGATATCATTGGAGTTGATATCCAAGACTAACTGAGAAACTTTCTTCTTCAGTCTCTTCACTTCAGTAATAGAACCATAAAGAAACTTATAAGGTGGGCCTCTGACTCCTTGCTTCTCCATCATTTTAATTACAACATATGGCCTCCATACAGCAACTTTAAGCAATTCCCAAATTAATGTGACCAGAACGGCTGCTACAGCAACCATGACAATGCCTAGATTACCCATTTTCGGGAATAGCAGCTGGATTAAGGTTTTATGTGACGACAAAGTGAATGTGAGTAATGAGCAATGCAAGGACTCCAGCCCTTGGTCTAGTTTATATAGATTTTACGCTTACAATGCCCACAAGTAAGCGTGAATGCGACTTGGAGGATGAGATCATTGCTTTATATGGGCTTTAATGCTCCAAGGCTCCTGTTGAGCCAGTGATCTCTGTCATCTTGCGCTCCCTGTTCAGGCACTTTTCATATCAGTGTTCGTTCCAGATTCCATCCACACATTTTACTCTATTACCTGTTCTTAGCCGTTCCCTGTTCGCATCGGGTGTCAGGTCCACTTTCGGCGGCTTCCAACAAAATAGAAACTTCGATACCCCTTATTATTCAGCCCATACCTTTCAGATTGGTGCAACTTAGAGTCGTACTCGATTTCATTTTTGAAATCTAGAAGCTTATTGATCTCACTTCAATGATTGTGGCTCATATCAAAAAGATACCAATGAAGCTAACTATTAAAGATTAGTTCAAGGACTCGCAAGAGTTTGATCCTGCATTTAATTACACAAATCACTTTTAAAAAGATAAAAGAAAACTAAGCTTTCATAATTTGAAGCTCAACTCCAGCTACCCCTTTGTAATTGAAGTAAGGTACTTCTTTCAGTTACAGCCAGGGTTTTGAAACCCGGACCGGACCGGTCAGTCCGACCGGTCCGATCGGTAACCGGTCGGTGGTCCGGTCCGGTTCATACCCTAAAATCGGTCCTTAATTGGACCGGTGTGAACCGGTCCAAACCGGTCAATTTGACCCGTTTTGACCGGTCGGACCGGTTCGGTTGGACCGATTCGATAATTTTTTATTTTTTTTTGAATTTTTTTATTTTTTTTAATATTATATAATTA
>JANITW010000234.1:11373811-11390730 GCA_027564335.1 Erythroxylum williamsii | reverse complement strand
AACTAGGTTACTCACCTGTAACTTCCGAGCTACTGCCTGGAAGTCCCAGCAATATCCGTGGACTGTCGATCCAACGGTGCCTCTATAACAATATAAATAAATTCTCATCACTAAATGCTCAATTAATTAAATTCACTAATGCACATGTCTTAATTCGCAATGATATCATGCATGATCATGATTTCCAGCTCTCAAATCCAATTTCGCTATCTCTCGCTTCACAACCAGAATTCACTATTCACTAAGTCTATCTTATTCATTAAGTCCTCAATTAGACTCTAATTGCTCAAAACATAACTCTTAAGTCAAATTCAATACTAACATTGGCTCTCTTTTGATAATTAAATTTCCGCTGATCAAGTTCAAACTCTCAATCTCTACCACACTCGTAGACCTCATTCTCTAATTCACAATGAATCAAGGTTCATCTCAATTGGAGGTCTACACTAAAAGATATGCTCAAAAGACTAAACCATCTCACTTCTGCAATTCACTCCTCGTCGCGACGTATGTCTCTTCGTCGCGACGTACAGGACGCTCTCTTCGCGCCTTGCCACGACGTCTACCAACCACGCGTCGCGGCGTCTAAATCCTTCCGCTCGTCGTGAAGCCTCATTTAGCTCGTCGCGACGTACGCTCGTCGCGACGTACAATTAAATATTTAATTCCTTTGTCGCGACGCACGACTAGTTCGTCTCCTCCGATTGTCATTTCCGCCATTAATACTCTTAAAAACCTCCATTAACTCTCTCAACTACCATACTAACACCTTAAATTCCATAAATAACCATAAAGACAACATTAAACACATTAAAACTTACCAAATCACTGAATCGGACGAAGCCCTAAAATCCTCCGAAAATCTTCTAACTTCTTCTCCTTCCTTTTCCAACCACAAAGACTCTTAACACTAGCTCAACCTCAACATCTCCAAGATCTCTAGCAGCTCTTTGATCACAATGAAAGGAAACTATAAAATCTCCAGGGGAGAAGCTCGCAATCGACGCCGGTGAGGGAAAAAGGAAAAGAAAGAAATGCCTGATCCCTCGCCAAACCCAACACACACATATATATATAGGGTTTAATTTAAACCTATATATCACAGTCCTCAAATTCATTCAATCTCAGTCTCTAAATTCCACTAGCTCATCACAAAAATTCTCAAACTCATAACTCTAAATTTTCATGCCATTAATCACTCACTTTCGGAACCGAATTCAAAATTATCAGTCTCTAGGTCAATTTTCCGGTCCAATCACATAACTCTAAAAATTCCGGAAAAATTCCTATAATTCCTCAAAAATACAAAACACTCGATTCTATACTCAATTTTCACTTTCCAGTTCTCTAACATTCAATTCTCTCTCTAACTCAAGTATACAACTCAGATTATCCCTTAATTCACTTTAAAGCCTTTCTAACTCAATTTTCTCAAATTCTCAATCCAATCATAATCAATAACTCAATTCTCACTCAACTCTAATTTCCAAACCCAATAATCATATCTAACACAATTTTATCTCAAAATCACAATTCAATTTATAATCACAATTAAAATGCTGGAACAATCATGAATGCATGTCACTATGATGAATGTGCAATTTACTCAATTATCACTGATGCAAAAGCAACTATACGTGCAATTCACTTATGAATGCACTCACTGCTTAATCCATCCAAATTACCGATATGCCCTCACATCGGTAACGGGATGCTACACAATATACCTCATAACGAATCACTAACTCAACCCTTACATATGATAACCAGCTCTAAAAGCAACATCTACAAAAAAATCTATTTTTACACACGAATCCCTCAATCTCTCTCCAGGAAATGGAACCCACCTTATTCACCCATCCTCACTAGCATCCTCATTAGCTTAATGCCATAAGCCAAGAATTTTTAACAAAAAAAAACCACTTGAACACTTGTCCCACCCTCTTCTACACAAAACATTATCCAGTCAAACGAGTGTATAATATTAAGAGGAACCCTAATGGCTTTATTTCTATCTATAAAGCTTACATTGTGGCTAAAGGGTTTCATCAATGTCCTAACATTGACTATACTAAAATCTTTAGTTTATTAGTTAAACATGTTATTATCTATCTTATACTTACCATTATAGTAACACATGGATGAATTTTAAACCAATTGGATGTTAATAACACCTTCCTACAAGGTAGTCTTTTTTATTGTGTTTTTAATAATCCCTAAAATTCATTGATTCTAGATATCCAACTGATGTTTACAAATTGAACAAAGAAATTTATAGTCTTTTTCAAGCTTTAAGAGCATGGTATAATGAACTTCAATCCTCTCTCATTGCTTATGGCTTCATCAACTCTAAAAGTGACACTTCTCCTTTTATCTATAATATGGGTACATATATTTTGTACTTACCTTCAACATTCAACTTGGACAATTTTGAAGTCTTTTTTGTAAATTTTGGTATGCATTTGATTGTTTTGCAAAAAGACTCATGATTCTACCATCTTTTACCAATATACCTCTTGAAATTTAGTATAATTCAAAATACTTTCCATATTTTCTGATATATTCATGTATTTAATTATTACATTTATTATATCCTTATATTTGATTAATTATTTTAGTTATATAATTTTTTAAGGATTGCATTGGTACATATATTGATATACATGTTCCAACCAATGAACAAATACCACATATATGTAAAAGAACAGATCCAATCCAAAATATTATATCTTATTATTCATTTGGCATGCATTTCATATATGTAATGATTGGATGAGAAGGTATCACAAATGACTTTGAATTTTTTTAAAAAACAATAACAAATCCAACGAATTAATTTCCTTTACCTCCATAAGGTAATAAATTATTTTAAATAAATATAATAATTATGATTAATTTTTAATTTTTTTGATAATGTTATGCCCTTTATATGTTAGATAAGTTCTATTTGATTAATTTGGGCTACACTAATGTGCCTACAAGAAATGTTTAAATATTGCCATTCTTTGTTAAGAAATGTTATTAAAAGATGTTAGATTTTTAAAAGCAAGATTTCCTATAATTTAACATGTTGAGTTATGATATAAAAAAATGAAAATATATCATTATTGCTTGTTATGTTATAATAGTTATATTAGAATGCATGAATAAAATGACTAATTATTTGACGGTTTTATTGAAGATGACGAGCAAATTATGAAAGTATAAATGAAGATGCAAGTTTATAAGTGGGTATAATACTACTCTAACACAAATTTGGAATATGTCTCAAAAGTGAGATAAAATTACTAAATAAATATGGAATGATTATACTAGTTCTGATTGATTTAAATTTTTTAAATTGATATTACTATTATGTTCTAAAGCATTATAGTATGATGAACATCTTTTATTAATTAAAATGACTTAATTAATATCAATATCTAATAGTATAATAAAAATGTGATTACAAATTTCATTTAAACATGCTTTTATTTTTCAACTTTTCTTCACAATTTCAATTTGACAAATTTATTTTTAAATAAAAATTAAAAAGAAACAAAAACAAAAAATAAAAATGAACGGCCTTAAATTTATGTAATGTGATCTTTTGTTGGAGTTGGGTTGGCCTAATTCACACCCTTGTAGCTAATTAAGTTTCACCACATATAAGATGAAGACTATGTGAGGGTGGCAATGCTAGATCAGGCCTAGGGCTTTACAAGGTCAGGCTTGATCTCGACCTGAGGCTTGATCGAGCTTGGGATTGCCTAGCCCAAGCCTAATCTAGTCCTAAGAGGATCGGTCCAGCCAGGCCTGATATTTTATTTTATTTTTAAAAATTAAAAAATAACATCATTTTTTTACAAAACGATGGCCTTACCTACCCCTTTTTTTTTTAAAGTTCAAAAATAACATGGTTTTTTACAAAACGACATCATTTTGATCACGTCCGTCTGTCCTAATGCTAGCCGGGTCTAGCTGGTTAACTTTGGATCAGGCCAGGTCCAGGTCCAATTGCCAATCATATCAAATATGGGTGGAATGACATCATCTATTGGTTTTTAATTTTATTTTATGAGTTTGATTTTACGTCATTATTACTTGGAGGAATTTGGCGTGGATTGAACTTATCTTCAATTAATCTATTAAAAAAGGAAGAAAAGCCACGTCTCAATCTATTCCCTTTTTAATTTGACTATTGTGTTATTAGAGGACGACCGGAGCACCAAGAAAAAAGATTTCGGACCTCTCACCATCTCCGTTAGTCCTTTCAGGACACCTTGTTAAAAAGGCACAATCAGTAGAAACCGCGAGTGTTGGATGAAGACCAGGAAGTAGAGTTGTTGGAGGAAGACGTGACAGTGAATACCGAGGGCCCTATCCCATCGGTAGAGTTTTCAGCAAAAATTCACACTCAATTGGAGAAACTGTGGAGGAACGCTATTATCGTGAAGCTGTTACGGAGATGAATTGGATATGTAGTGTTATGCTCTAAACTAAGGGCCTTAGGGAAAACAAAGAGTGACTATAAGGTCATATATTTGACCAATGATTTCTTCTTGATCAAGTTCGAAATCGCCAATGATATGCAATATGTCTTAACGGGAGGTCCCTGGATTACACTAGGACATTACCTTACCTTACAATCATGAACGCTGAACTTCAGGGGGAGGAGCAGATTATCCGTAGTGTAGTTGCATGGATTTGATTGCCTAACTTTACACTCAAGTATTAACATAAGAGCATCCTATGTAAGATTAGGGCATCAATTGGTCCTATCATTAAGATAGATTATTCTACCAAATCGGCATCAAGAGGCAAATGCGCTCGTATGGTTGTGGAAGTTAGTCTTCGTAAACCACTAGTGCCATAAATTTTGGTGGATGGTGCACTAAGGTGGAGTATGAAGTATTACCCACCATTTGTTTCAAGTGTGGAAAATATAGACACATGTCCACAGCATGCGCAGTTAAACCAACACAGGGGGAAGAGCAAGGCAACCTACCTTCAAGAAATAAGGTGGATGGTCTGGACCTTGAACAAAACGACATGCAGATATCTCAGTTGTCGCAGATGCAACACCTGTATGGCCCATGGATGATTGCATCGCGAAGAGGAAGACCTCGATAAAGGCCAGTGACGAGGTTTTCGAGAGTGTTGCAAAAGAGTGGTTGTGAGATTCAAGGACACGGGTCGCAATTTGATGTGATTGCCAATGTTAATATGATCTTGGGGAAGGAACTGGGGGGACCTTCCACAGCCAACCATTACCATCTAACACAACTCTTAATCCAATCAAAAGACCACACACCTGCCTTCTACCAATGGAAACTGACGATGACCCCATCAACCAACTTCCTTTATAGATCTAATACCCGAAACCATAACAACATCTTCTTTATCTGCACCTTCATGTGGCTTGTTGCATGCAATTCATCCTACTACAAATTTGTCATGCAACTAATCAAATACTGACTCGTCCCACCAAAACATTAAACTCCCATAAACATTTGCTTGTTATACTCTCTCCTCCCACACGAAACCTACAGGCCCCTAATACCCAGCCTTGTGACGGTCCCTGCTTCACCTACCCAGATATTATTGCTTCCAGTTCTACTCATGTTCAAAGTGTAAATATAGAAGCCACTCCTCCAAAAGATCCAGCTCTATCATAACAACTTTATACGCGACCCTCTGAGAGGTAGGGGATACCGAGAATGCAAACATGATTGAGGACCAGGCTCCGGTAGGGGCTTCAAATGTTGATGCTGCAACTGATACCAATACCACAGATACACTCGCAGAAACTCTAGATATGGAGTCATAAGGGTCCAGATGATATGGAGTTTAGTTGTATCACGTGAAATTGTCAAGGGGCGGTGTCCCCCACATTTCGAAGGATTCTCCGCAATTTATGTCAACAGTATCATCTAGATTTTCTTGCGTTAGTAGAAACACGAGTGACAGGTGCGAAGGCCAATGAAGTAATTCGACGTAGCGGTTTTGATCGATCCCATAGAATTGAAGTTGTTGGGTTTATAGGAGGGATTTGGTTGCTGAGGAAAAAAATGTGTGTCTCTAAATTATAGAAAACAACTTTCAATATATTCATTTAATGGCAGCGTCGGATGAGTACCCACTCTTTCTTATGGTTATATACGCCAGTCCATATCCTCAGGCTCGTAAATTATTGTGGTCGAATCTGATGCGATTAGGTAATTACATCACTGGATAGTGGCTACGTAGCGGAGATTTCAATTATATTATGCATGAATCTAAAAAGGTCGAAGGTTTGTCTCGAAGGAGCACTTGTCGATTGTTCCAACAATGATTATTCAATACACGTTTACTCGTTCTTGGCTTTCAAGGACCATAGTTTACCTAGATTCGAGGAAGAGTTCACCAACAGTTGGATAAGGCAATGTGCAACAAATCCTTTCTAGACGCATACCCTACCACCATGCTTACTCATCTTCCACGTGTGGGATCTGATCATTACCCTGTTATTACTAGGATAGTGCATTGGCGAAGATCCAGTCAATCCGCAATACGGTTCAAGTTTCTCGCTCCTTGGTTGATGGATAGTAACTTTATGGAACTCTTGTGAACAAATTGGCCTAAAAACGGGGACTTCATAAACAACACAATCATTTTTGTTGAAATTGTTACGCGGTAGAATACTGAAGAGTTTGGTAATCTATTTCGACGGAAAGATAAGTCGTTGCATTGGCTGGGTGGCATCTAACGAGTCTTAGACCTACACTCGACAACTAGCCTCATTCAGGCGGAAGTAGAGTTGAAGTGGGATCTAGAATGAGTGTTAGCTCAGGAAAAAGTGTGCTAGAAACAAAAAGCTTGGGTTGATTGGCTTGCCCATGAAGATCGAAACACATCCTATTTTCAGCACGCGGTGATATAAAAACAAAGATCGTTAAGAGTGGATGCACTCAAGGACAATCTAGGACAACTCCTTCATGGCCTTGCACTGTGAAGACATATTGTATAGTATTTTCACACTCTCTATACTACAAATACACCTGTTAACCTTTCTCAAGACTGGATTAGTTTGTTCCTGGGTATAGTGGATATTGCACTGTCGCAGATGCAAGAGACGATCACTGACGAGGAAATTCGAAGTGTTATATTCAACATGAAGCCAATGACGAGTCCTGGACTAGACAACTTCAGTCTACTATTCTACCAAAAATGTTGGTATATGGTTGGTCCCTCACTCAGCTATTTCATCAAGAGGATATTTTGAGCTCAAAAATATCGACAGATTTGAATGAATTACTCATTGTGCTCATCCCAAATAAGGAGCTGGCCTCGCTCCATTCAACTATTCTGACCCATCAGTTTATGTAATGTTACCTACAAAACTATATCCAAAGTAATAGTTCACCAGTTGAAAGGAGTGCTCCCCTCGCTCATCGAACCAACATAAACGAGCTTTGTGCTAGGACAAAACATCACAAATAGTATCATCCTTGCTCAAGAAGTAATTCACTCTATGCGGAGGACCAATGAGGGTAAGGGATCTATGGCAATTAAAGTAGATATGGAAAAATTATATGATTTGCTCTCTTGGGATTTTTTACAAGACACCCTACGTCAAGAGAGACTTCCAGCATTATTAATCCACCTAATTATGGAGTGTGTGATGTCCTCTCAAATGCGCGTTTTAATAAACAGTGAAGCTTCGGATGCTTTTATGTTGGGGCGGGCCTTTTGACAAGGTAAACCTCTCTCACCATACCTCTTTGTATTATGTATTGAGAGACTAGCACAAGATATTGTTCAAGCTGTAGAAGGGGGATCGTGGTGTCCATTTTGTTTTAATAATCGGAGACCTCCTATTTCATATTTATTTTTTGCGGACAACCTGTTATTATTTATTGAGGCCTCAAAGGCACCAGTAAGTGTACTGCATCCAATCTTTTGTTGGCTAGAAGGGCTACAATAGCAATGATTGTATTACATACTCTTCCTGTATATGTCATGCAAACGACAAAATTGCCTTATTATATTTGTGATAAAATTGAACAGCATATTCTTCAATTTATTTAGGGATCCTATACTACAACCAGAAGAATGAGTTTAGTAGCGTGTGACGCAGTGTGTAGAAGTAAAGAAACAAGTGGCTTGGGAGTTCGGAAGCTTCATGAGATGAATGAAGCTTTTCTGATGAAGGCTGGATGGCAAGTAATCAATTCAACTCATAAGCTTTGGGTTCAAGCTCTAAGGGCAAAGTATGGCCTTCAAAAGGTAGTTCCGTGTGTGATAAAGAAGAGGGGTTCCCCCTTTTGGAAAGCCATAAGCGATGTGTGGAACAAACTTACTGATGATTTAGCCTAGACTATAGGTAACAGTCATCTAGTTCGCTTCTGGACTGATCGGTGGTCCATCTAGGAGCATCCTCTCACTGACTATGTGATCTCTGAGATACTAGAGCATATCTTGGATAAACCAGTAAGTGATTTTATCCGATCAAATGGTAGCTAGCAATAGCAACATTTTGCAATGTGGTCACATCTGGGTATTCTTATAAGTATTATTGCTAGTCCGGGGCTTACCTCTGGGGTGAGACGGATAAGTTCTATTAGAGCCATTCAGCCAACGGTCAGTTTTCTGTTAGAACAACATATGACTGATTAAACGCAAAAAATCAGCACTGACGACATAGAGCAATTTTTTCTTTAGTTGGTAGCGAAACATCGCCTTCTCACGAAGAGAGAGTTAGGTCACTGACTTGTAATCTAGGGACAAGGAGGAGGAGACACTACTTCATGTTTTCAGGGTTTGTCGATAGGCCATATTGGTATGAAATCAACCGGTGTCCATGGCATACTGGTTTGAATTTTTCTCATTGTTATTTAATTCCTGACTTTAGGCGAATTTGCTTAACTTGTGAGAATTTTCGAGATTTGATAATTGGGCCATTTGTTTTGGGGTGACGATATGGAGGTTATGGAAGGGTAGAAACTTGCATCCATTTTAGCATCAGGAAGCACTCCAAGCGGTAAAAGTCCAGGATATCCTTACTTGGCTATCTAAATTTTGCTTCATACAGTAGATTAATTCCAATAGCCCACATAGCTTGTAGCTGGACCAAAGCATGCCATGGCAGCCCCCCATGTGTGGCTTCTTGAAATTAAATGTCGATGGAGCAGTTCGCCCTTCAACTGGATTATCCATTGTAGGGGGATTGGTGCGAGATCACCAAGGTACTTGGATCATTAGTTTGGCTAGCAATGTTGATAGGGGACCTATTCTGACCACAAAGTTGATAGGTATTCTTCATGGATTACGGTTTGCATGGATTCAAGGTATCCGAAAAGTTTGGATCCAGTCAAATTGTGAAGTGGCCATCACATAAATTATATAAGAAGGGAAGGGGCTCGGTAATGAAAATATTTTAAACAACATTCTAGGTGTTTTGTCACCACGACTGGAGTGTACGTTTTCATTTTGTGACTAGGGAGGCTATTCGTTAAGTAGATTTTTGTGAAGCGCGCTCGATGTTCTCTTCTTGGATCTTATGCTTTGCCATTTTTACCGCTTAGCATGAGATATCTATTGTAAGAAGACAATCATTCTTAACCTAGTGAGGCATACTTAGGAGGTTTTTGTTAGTTTATGCCCTTAAAGCCAATCAATTGGATGCAAATTAATGTATGACATTATTTAAATTAATAAAAAGGCTTTATTTATCTTTATGTATTAATTTAATTAATATTTTATGTTTTAATACTAAAGATAAAATTCCTTGGAATAATTACTGTGTAATTAAAATTATGATGAGATCATAATTATGAGATTCAATTTACCCTTATGTGTTATTCCTAAATGTTCCTAGTTGTAGTTTCATCAAGACCGGATGTTGTTGAAATGGCAAAACTAGCACACATTATGTTTCTTTCGTATGAAGAAAGTAATTGATCTCATAAATTAAAGTATAGCAATACTTAAACTAATGTGGGGGTGATTATTAGAGAATAAGTCACTAAACTAACTCGATTTTAAAATTTTCGAATGGAGTATTACTTATGTGTCTATGGATTATCTCATAATGATGGTTGTATAATTGATCCTCAGACTTGAGATTACCAAGGTATCTTGGTGATGATATGATGTAGGCGACAATGGATGTGTTGTTCACCAGTCTTCAATACCTGGCAAGAATAAAATTCAGGTTGCCAAACAATGGCCATATGCCCTTTTTTAATCAACCGGAAATTATGGTCAAAACCCCATCCCGAGAAGCAACTACGAACTAGTCACATTAAGCCTTCCTTTATAAGTTTATTTTCTAACAACCAGAAAAATTTACACTGGTGTTATCGAGCAAGAGTGACAACACCGTTTTATCTCAAGGTCATATTGAGACCTCAGACATTCTAGCTAAGAAGGTTCATTTTGCCTGGCAGGAGGGCCCTGCCCCACCAGATTTACTAGAAGATCCCACAATGTCCCTGGTTCACCCATCCAAAACTCCCCTTGAATTATTCTACCCCTTCTCCCCTATTTGGCCAGGTTTAGTAACAAGGGTTGCTTTCCCTTTGGAAATGGGTTTGGTCGTAGGTGCCTACTCTCCATCTGCCCCTTTCCCAGTTTGGATGTTTGGATTGGCAGTCCCTGATGCAATAGGCCTAGTCAAAGAAGTAATGCATGCGAGTTTGCTAGTCTGGGCAGGTTCTGCGTGTTTAGGCACTAAACTATCACTCTTCTACTGATTCCTAACATCTGAAACCAAGTCTACTTTAGGTTTTTCCAAGCTGGTATCCACTGCTTTGCCACTCGCCTTATTATTATTTGTCACATTCTGGGTTTTATCTGCGTGGGGAACCCCGTCTTTCGACACCCATTTCTGCACTTTAGGCACAGAATTTTTACAAGTAAAGAAGTTATGCCCAAACATTTTACAGGAACAGAAATAATGTGGATAGCTTTCATAAAGAACCGATTGAGCAAATCAAGTTCCTTTCGACAAGTTGACGTCAAAACTAGTTAAAGGCTTTCGGAAAACATCCACTGCAATGAGAAGTCGGGCATACCCAATTCTAGATCGTACATTGGTAACCTGATCCGTACAAATAGGCTTCCCAACCATTGATCCAAGTTTGGAAAGGCCTTTTGCTATCCATAAATCCAATGACACATTCGGTGATTTGATCCAAATTGGCACCTCCATAAAGTCCTAAAAATTGAACGCAAAATCGGGCGCAAGTTTTTTAGCATCAAGGTTTTGCCAAACAAACTGTAAGGACCCCCCGCTAATACAATAGTTTGATCCTCCTCCATTTCAAAGCAAAATACCAACCAGCCCCTTCATGAGGAATTAATTTACAGTCCACACCCCATTGAGAGATAAGTCCTTGGAGCACCATCTATAGTGGCAGAAGGATTAGCCACCTAAGGAGTTAAAACTTTGGCCACCAAAGTCTCAGCCTATATAGCATAATCTGACGTTGGCATTTTATCAAGCATCTGGTTTGCAGTCGGGGCTATCCTTGATTCTTCAGAATCTGAGGTATCTTCACTGCCCAAGTCAATCTCATCTCCATCAGAGGAGGTTTCAGCATCACACAAGTCTGCGTTAATTATCTCATTCACTATACCCTTTCCTGATTTCAGCGTCGCACTAGATTTCTATACCGGAGAAGTGCAGGCTGGTTGCCATAGTTTGGAGGGTTTGTTGCCATCTCTGTTAGCATTCAGATATTCCTTCATAACTGTTTATGCCACTTTGGTAAATCACACACCAATTTTCTTACTAGGTGGAGCAAAAGTAGGACTAACTTCATCCAGAGGTCAGCCCTAACACCTATAATCGAAGGAACCAACCGAGGTTTTTTCATGCCATCAACTGGAACTCCCAATCGCTCCTTTGAAGAATTGCTACCTTTAGGCTTTTTTCTCACCATGTCGTAGAAACAGGGAGAAGCAAACAGCCAAGTGTATCGTACACCATACAAACCCGAGACCCTAAATTCGGGCTTTTAGAAAATTTACCATACACCAAAACTGAAGACGTTCCACCGTAAAAAACTCTAGGCAAAGTAGAAATGTGCAGCAGTGGACGGAGGGGCGCAACTTGGATGGAAGTCACAAGGTGAGTCACTCCGAGCGTCTCTCTCTACTAGATTTGCCGATTTTGATTTGATGAGGAAGAAGAGGAAAGGAAGTGATACAGATGTGTGTGAGAATCTTCAAGAAGAATCAAAGTCAAACCAACATACTAAATCAACCAATTTTATCTCTCATTTTTCAGTTGAAGATTACATTAGGCTAAATAAAAGGTATAAAGAAGATGCTAGCAATAAGTCGGTCAGTTCTTGCAAAACTAGGTTTGCAGGCATTGCCACGACCCCACATTGTGTTGCTTCATCATCATTGTGTCTCCTGGAAGAGGCCTCAAGAGAAAGATAGGATGTATAGATGTGGCTATTCAAACAAACAGAAATAAGAAGATCGAAGATGAATATGTTATGGGAGGAACAATTAGACATGGTAAATTTGGGTCTGTTTGGTTGCACAAATCCAAGGTAATTGGAGTGGAGTTTGCATGTAAGACTTTGAGCAAGGGTGAGGAGATAGTGCATAGGGAGGTGGAGGTAATGCAGCACTTATCTAGTCATCCTAGGGTTGTGACGTTGCACATTGTATATGAAGAAACACAATGTATTTAAGGATGTGGACGCTTGATTGATAAGATGGATGAGGAAGGACGATACTCAGAGCAACGAGTTGCTAATATATTTAAGGAAGTGATGTTAGTAACTAAGTACTGTTATGATATGGGGGTTGTACATCGAGATCTAAAGCCAGAGAATATACTTTTAACAAGTTCAGGGAAGATAAAGCTTGGAGACTTTGGGCTGGCCATGAGAATTTCAAATGGTAAGTGAGACATTCTTTTCATTGATTTATTTGTTGTTCTCATCTAGGAAGGTGGCTAAACCCTAAGAAGCACAGACACAGACACGGACATATATATATATATATATTTTAGAATTAAGAAAAAAATTTAGAATCATAATATGATATATATTGATTGATGTATTTCAAGACTTCCAACATCTTGATAGTTCATACATATTTGGTAATTTATAAGTTCCTCTCAAAAAACATGGAGCATATATTCCATTACATAATTTGTCTACAATCTCCTATCCAAAAGTAGAATTAGTCATTCACATGGGTATTTACATCCAAAAAATATAACTAAAGTATCTACCCTCTAAGCACTTTACTCTCAAATTTTGGCATTGCTTTCATCAGCAAAGATCATACTCTCCAACTCTGGTTCATCAAGTGAAAGATTGAAAACTTCAAGGATTCCATGATCATCAACAATTAGTGAAAACTCATCTCCTGTAATATCCCACATCATTTCTTCTCCTTGTTTGTATTGTGAAGATTTTCTTAAAAAGAGTCGCAAATTAGTATGAATGTATACTAAACTCTCAGTGCACTTAGGTTTGATCTTATTCCTTTTAAGAGAGTGAATAAAAGAGTAAGTACTCCAATTTCTTTCACAACAAGATGAAGATGATGGTTGTCCAAGTAACTTGAGAGCAATCTTTTGAATAATTGGAGCATGACCACCATGAACTAGCCACCAAGATTTTGCATCAAGGATACCTCTATCATTTATTGAGTCATAATCATCAAACCTTTGTCTACCATCCAAAAAATTAGCAAACTCAATGTTCACTTTTCTCCGATCTTTTACATTAGGAAAGTACCTCTTCAAACATTTCATTCTCTCATTGGTGAGCTCCACATCATGATTTGGTGGAACTTCTTTTGATTCTTTACTCAACCATTCATGGCTATAATACCTATATAGTTGTAAGAAAAAAAATGTTATGAATTATTTATCAATTACCTGTTATTTATCTCTAATAGAAAAGAAAGTATCTAAATTTGAATAATCACCCTGGATTCAAAAAATGAGCTAAAAAATGAAGAAGGGTACTTTTTTTGTCCAACGCTCAATTAAGATTTGGACGACCACTTCATAGAAGGTTGAAGATTCATTGTCATCCTTTCTTTCAAAAAGATATATGGCCTTTCTTACTTTTTCAATCATGGAATCCCACATTTCATAAACCAAATGGAGAGTAGATGCATCCGTACCTGTGCTTCTTAAAACATCATAGCTAGGATTGGTGAAAAAAAGAATGAAATCTATCTTTGCCACCAACTATCACTCAATAGCTTCTCTTTCACAAATTCAGCTTTGCCAACATCATCTTCCTTGTAAGCAGACAATTTTTCACTTATCATCATCTCTTGGAGTCCATGTTTGAGAAGTTTAATCCACTTCAACATCACTACTGTAGAGGCAAATCGAGTAGGAGCAACATTAAGTAACTTCAGTGAAGCAAACTCATTAAAGATGGCAACCTCATATGGTGATTAACAATGAAGTTCTTAATAAAAAAACATCGACATCAATTTGTGAAATCCAAGAACATTCTTGATATACACGATTGTTCCTTTCTATATTCTTAGCCGCAAAAATGCTTTGCAAGGTTAAGAGTGTGGATAACACAAGGAGTCCAAAAAATAGTTAGAAACTATGCCTCAATCATTAAACCATCCACCCTACAAATTGGTGCGTTGTTCGTCACAATTTGCACGATATTATAAAAACCAACTTCCATAATCACATCTTTCATTTGCTTGGCTATAAAATCCTTATCCTTGATATTATCGAAGCAATCAATTGCTTTAAGAAACATTGGCCCACTTTTAGTCAAAGCCATAAAGTTGAGAAGAGGTCTTCTTTTTGAATCACTCCACCCATCACTTACAATGCTCACTCCTTTTAGATTCTATGTATTCCTTATAGGTTGAAGAAGCTTCTCAACATGTTCTCTTTCTTTGTCAAGTAAATTTGTTCTTAACTTGTTGTAGCCTGACGGAACATAACCACTAATATAATTATTAGTGGCAAAAGAGAAAGCTTTGATGAAATGAGGATTCCTTGCAAGATGTAAAGGCAATCTTGAAGAGTAAAACATTCTAGCAATCTTAAGATCTAAATTTTCTCTAGCTTGCATGTTGAAAACATCCTCTATAGGTCCCGATGTTGCCCTCCTCTTTCTTGAATTAAAACTACTAGTACATGATACTTCACCAGTTGAGAAATTTTGAGATTAACTAGATAAGGGTGGAAGAGGGATAGGTCTTGCCTTAGAATTTTCAATCAACAATGTAGCTTCATTATCAATTTTTTTAAGTTCTATCACCTTTGAGGATGGAATGTCACCATAAACTCGAATTCCCTTACCTGACAATTTCAACAGGTGCACCCTTACCTTAGTGTAAGAACCTCTAAATGAGCTATGGAAAAAAACTACACTCAAACTCAAAGTTTCCACCACCTCTATATTATTTTTCTTCACCACATATTTCCATAGTGGTTTTTCTAGATTTTCTTGTTCAACACCACTACTAGAAGCCATGGACAAAGGAGAATAGTGGATTGAAATTTGAAATACCTAATTAAGATATCAAATTATATTAACAAACAAGTAAAGAATATCAAGAAACAACAAAGTGTTTTTATGTCAATGAAGAAAGTAAGAGCTTGTTCGTGACCAAGAATCTATTCACTAGAAGATCTAATATTTCATGGATGATAAATCGACTATTCAATTCTTCTGATATAGCGTGAAAATCTAACATATGGTATAGAACAAGAATTTCAAACTTTCAGTTCCAAAATTTGAAAAGAAAAATGATCAAGTAACCATCTTTAGCCTAGCCAAAGTTCAAGATAGGGGAAAAAAACAGACGCATAGGTTTAATGGAGAGTAGAAGTTTAAGCAAAACTCGTCCCGTAGATGCAAACTTAAACTTAAACTTTAATTGAACTGTAGCAAAAAACTAAGACAGACTATTTGCATTCTGAAAACACTCTGTTAATGAACATAATTGCAGATAATTAGCAGTGGTGAGCTAAAACTACAAATGCAAACAAAATTGCAGACACTCATCTTTGAATCATCTTTGGTTAAGAACTTAAGATTTAAGAACCACTATAGAAGAAACTATAGATGAGTATATCGTGACCCACAGTGACTGGCGATGCTTCATGACGGTGACAGCTCGATGTCAGCTGGAAAACAACGAGGAGCGACGAGCGCTTGAGGGCCAGTGACAGCTTCTACTGAAATGGGTGAGAAAGCTAGGGACCAAGATTTGTGAGAGGCATAAATCGACGGGGACAGAAGAACAAGGAATTTGAGAAGTCCTAACAATTATATCTTTCTTAATAAGGAAGACTACCCATGTCAACTAAATAAGTTTTTGAATAATTCATAAAAATATTACGAGCCGTCTCCAGCCGTGTCCTAGCCATCTTCACTCTTGTTGTTTGTTTAAGGTTTCCTTTTTTTGTTTAGCAACCTAGACTTCATTATTATCTTGACTTGTGTATAGGAGTGCTCCGTAATTGAACCTTAACGCAGGGTACATGGAGTAAAAAAAAAGAAAAAATGCTGAAGTGCTAGCTATAGTCCACATTTTCTCATAATAATAGTTACTGTGGAAGATTCAAGTCCATTTTCTGGTTTATCAGATGGACTTTCTTCTTTGTTGATTTGATGCCCCCTTACATGCAGTGAGAAGTAGAGTAACTTCATGTGTTTGGTTCTTTCTTCTCACTGAATGTAATAACATTTCTGACCCAACAAAGTGAGAATATTGATGTACAGAATTGACTAATAGATACTGCAGAACCGATGTTCTTCTTTTGTGGTTTTCCTCCCGGAGAATCAGTGGTACTGTCACATAACGTAATTTTGTTATGTTGGAATTATGCCCATGACCCAATCGTTATATAATAGATTGAACAATTTAGTTTTGTAATTATTAACTTTGTTTAATAACATGGCAAATATTTTTATCATATTATGTTTATT
>JANITW010000234.1:11332882-11344463 GCA_027564335.1 Erythroxylum williamsii | reverse complement strand
TCATTAATTAATCTACAAAATTTACCAAAAAATTATTTGAGAGGCGTTTTTAAGAAACTTCAAATTTAAGCTTTTTAAAAAATTATTTTTTAGCAGTTAAAAAATTATATTTATTAAAAAAATATTTTTTTTATAATCAAATGCTTATTTAAAAAAAACTTTTATAATAAAAAAGTACTAATTAATTTTCTCAAAGTCCATCCAAACACGTAATAAATGATATGTTACCCTACTTCTAGCAAGATGTGAAACGTGCTCTGAGTTTTTCTTTATTTATATATAAAAAAGAAACATCAAATTAAATCAGGTACAAGCTGACATTTAATGGTTCCAACATGCACTTATTGCACTTGGCTTGTGTAGGTCACTCTAATCATAGCCATTTTGGCAGAAATCACAGAGAGAAGTGCTTAATGAAAGAAAACAGGAACTTTGCTAGTTGATCTAATCTTAGCATCTAAAGCATTATTTTCCAACCCAATAAGAAATGGTTTTGTAGTGGAATCACCTAACTGATGAGTCACAAGCACCACTGCAACAGGATATCCCCAATCTGATTGCCTGATAAGATGTTAATGCAAAAAATGATTGATGAATTGAAAACAAAAGAAGAATGATTCTACTTTTTTTTTGTTTAGGTAAAAAAAGAACAAAATATGAAATTGCTTACCTTTCAACCTAAACACAGATAATACATCATCTGTCTAATTCCCTGAAAAGGAGAGTTCCTATTAAGAGCATACAGTTCTTTTATGGAAGAAGAAGAGAGTTGTGTAGGTTTCATGAATGTTCACTCTCAAAACATTATCTCTATCCATTCAAACCTATCAAACCCTATAATTGCAATAGCATATACTCACACAACCCTCTTTTCCTTTGAATCAAGATCTTCTGTTCAATATTATTGTATCTCATGAAATCTCAATTATTTATTTTGTAAGACTCACGTGAGATTTATATAGAATTCACATAAATAAACGACTGAGATTTATTAGATACAATAAAATATCATAATATTAAACGAGAGATTTGGACTACTCTCCTTTCTCATCTATGGACTCTATACAGCCTACAAATTTACCACCAGTACCTCCTCTCTCTTTCATTTTATATTCAAGGAAGGGTCCACCTTTCCTTTTTTCACTCCGCCAACACCAAATGTGTCTTTTTCTATCTTTCTTACATATGTTTTTGTCTTCGTGCTTCAAGACGATCACGTCTTGTCCTAATCTTCATCCCTTTAAACTCTTCTCTCCCACCTGCCTTTCTCTTCTTTTCCAACCACAATTATCTTCCTCTTCTTCTTCTTCTTCTCCTTCTCCTGCTTCTTCTACTGTTGCCATGTTACTCTTTCTTTACCCACCACCACCTCTCCTCCTTTCACTGTAGTTATCAGGAAAAAGAAGATACAGTAGGCTGCGGTGATAAAAATAGTGCCTTTAGGACTATCTTTTGAAATTTAACAAGTAGCCTCTTCAAGCTTCAGCCCATATCCCAACATGACTAAGCTTGTAGTTGAAGTTCTAGACGCAAGCGACCTCATGCCCAAAGATGGACAAGGTTCTGCTAGTCCCTTTGTAGAAGTGGAGTTTGATGAGCAGCGACAGAGGACTCAAGTCAAGTCTAAAGACCTCAACCCTTGTTGGAACCAAAAGCTTGTTTTTAATGTGAACAGTCCTGCTGATCTTCCCAACAAGACCGTTGACGTTGTGGTGCACAGTGATCGAAAAGGGGATCACACCAGGAGCTTTCTTGGACGTGTTAGAATCTCAGGCAACTCCATCCCTTTGTCCGAGTCGGAAGCAAATATCCAGAGGTACCCTCTTGATAAACGTGGCCTCTTTTCACATATCAAAGGTGACATAGCACTAAAGATTTATGCAGCTCATGATGGTAATTTTTATCCTCCTGCTCCACCATCAACCACTGGTAATCTTGAGAGTGAAGCAACTCCACTAGGAGCAATCAATACCAACAAGTTTGATGAAGATGATATAGCTGAAGAGATTAAGAAGAATAGCAAAACCAAGAAGGAAAAGGAAGTTAGGACTTTTCACTCTATAGGAACAGCTCCAGCTCCAGCAACAGCAACAGCAACAGCAACAGCAAAAGATAGTCAAGTTCCTCCACCCCCTATTTTTTCTGGGTTTGGATTTGAGACTCAACATGTTATGAAGGAAAAGTCCCCTGTGGTTGAGACAAGAACTGATTTTGTTCGAGCTGGCCCTCCTACAGTAATGCAAATGAATATACCCAAGCAGAACCCCGAGTTCGTGCTGGTTGAAACTAGTCCACCGGTGGCTGCTCGCCTGCGGTACCGAGGCGGGGACAAGACCGCCAGCACCTATGATTTAGTGGAGCAGATGCATTTCTTGTTCGTGAATGTGGTTAAAGCCAGAGATCTTCCTGTGATGGATGTTAGTGGAAGCCTGGATCCATACGTTGAAGTCAAGCTTGGGAACTATAAAGGCAGGACTAAACACCTGGAGAAGAATCAAAATCCAGTGTGGCACCAAATCTTTGCTTTCTCTAAAGAAAGGTTGCAGTCCAATCTGCTTGAAGTTACTGTAAAAGACAAGGACTTTGCGAAGGATGATTTTGTGGGCAGAGTTTTCTTTGATCTATTGGAAGTCCCTCTTCGCGTACCGCCGGATAGTCCATTGGCTCCTCAATGGTACAGGCTGGAGGACAAGAAAGGGTTCAAGATCAGCAAAGGAGAAGTTATGCTTGCAGTTTGGATGGGAACACAAGCAGATGAATCATTTCCCGACGCTTGGCACAGTGATGCTCACGACATTAGTCACACAAACCTTGCCAATACAAGATCAAAGGTATATTTCTCGCCCAAGCTATTTTATCTTCGTGTAAAAGTCATCGAAGCTCAGGATCTTGTGCCGTCGGACAAGGGTCGCTTGCCGGAGGCATTCGTGAGGGTTCAACTTGGGAATCAGGTTAAGGTTACCAGGCCTTCACCTATGCGAGGTTTCAACGCAGTTTGGAGGGACGAGTTTATTTTTGTGACATCTGAACCCTTTGAAGAGTTCATCATGGTAAGTGTTGAAGACAGAGTTGCACCTGGAAAGGATGAGACCATGGGAAAGGTGATCATATCGGTTAGAGAAATCCCTCGTAGACTTGAGATCACTAAGTTTCCGGATCCTAGGTGGTTGAATCTGCAAAAGCCTTCATTGGCAGAGGAGGGTGGTGAGAAAAAGAAGGAGAAATTCTCAAGCAAGATACTGCTTGGTATATGGTTAGAGGAAGGGTATCATGTTCTTGATGAGCCTACACATTTCAGCAGTGATCTCCAGCCATCATCCAAGCACCTGAGGAAGGGGAGTATCGGAATTCTTGAACTTGGGATTCTGAGTGCGCGAAATTTGATGCCAATGAAGAGCAAGAATGGCAGGACCACTGATCCATATTGTGTGGCAAAGTATGGGAATAAATGGGTTCGAACCAGAACAATTATTGACACCCTGGAACCTCGTTGGAACGAGCAGTATACTTGGGAAGTTTATGATTCTTGCACTGTAATTACCATTGGCGTCTTCGACAATTGGCACATTAATGGTAGCAAGGATGATGCTAGAGATCAGCAAATTGGTAAGGTTAGAATTCGGCTATCAACTTTAGAAATGGACCGAATATACACACATTACTATCCATTGCTGGTCCTGACACCATCTGGATTGAAAAAACATGGGGAACTTCACCTGGCATTGAGATTCACCTCCATAGCTTGGGTTAACATGATCGCTCAATATAGTAAGCCATTGCTACCCAAGATGCACTATATCCAACCAATTCCTATAACGCAAATGGAATGGCTCCGCTTCCACGCAATGAACATAATTGCTACTAGGCTTGAAAGAGCAGAACCTCCGCTACGGCGTGAAGCTGTGGAGTACATGTTGGAAGCCAATCACCATATGTTTAGCTTGAGAAGAAGCAAGGCCAACTTCCAACGCGTAATGTCAGTACTTTTATGCGTCACAGCAGTATGCAAATGGCTAAATGGAATTTGTTACTGGAGAAACCCAGTAACAACAATTCTTGTGCATATATTGTTCTTGATACTGGTCTGCTACCCAGAAATGATACTCCCTACAATCTTCCTTTATCTCTTTGTGATTGGTATGTGGAATTATCGGTTTAGGCCGAGGCATCCACCGTACATGGATACTCGGCTTTCTCATGCTGAAAATGTTCATTTGGATGAACTTGATGAGGAGTTTGATAAGTTTCCTACCTCAAGACCACCCGACCTTGTAAGAATGAGATATGACAGGCTGAGAAGTGTTGCTGGGAGGGTACAAACGGTGATAGGAGATTTGGCAAGCCAAGGGGAAAGGTTTCAGGCTTTATTAAGCTGGCGTGATCCTCGGGCTACGGCCATTTTCATCTTCTTATCACTCATCTTTGCTGTGTTTATCTACGTTACTCCATTCCAGGTAGTGGCAGTGCTTTACGGAATGTTCTTCCTGCGACATCCACGATTCAGGAGCAAGTTGCCCTCTGCACCCGTCAACTTCTTCAAGAGATTACCATCCAAATCAGACACGTTGATATGAGTTGGAAAAACATTTATTCGCTTTGTTTTTGTTTTTGTTTTTTTAAATTTTTGTTTGGGTCTAAGTAAATGACACAGGAAATAAATCTATTATTACTATTGTAGCAGGGGAGCTGAAAGGAACCGTTGATTTTCATTCATTCATTCCCTGCTGCCCAGCTCCCATAAAGATGATGCCTTTTCCACCGGAAAAGCATATCCTGCTCCTATTCATGTAGCCGTTTTTTTTTTCATGTACAAATGTGTAATATTGATAAGCTGTTTACAAATTAAAATTTTCAAGAAAGGTGCACCGAAGCTATTGGAGTCTAGTTTAAGAACAAATGTTGGTGACGGGCAAAACTTTTGTATGATAGGAGCAAGTACATTACCATATACGTTGATCAGCGGAAACATTGAAGTTCATCACAACATCAAATGACTCCATAGCTCAACACTTACTATCAGAAAGTTAGTTCTAAGGTAGGCAGAGTTGGAGCAGCAAAGTTTTAGTAGATGAGATTATGAAAGCTCTTGTGCAAAAATGGTCCAAAAATACCAAAAACATTTACTTAGAAGAAATAGTCGTAACTCCCAAGTGTATTAGTATAGCGATAACTGTGAATAAGCTGACAAGCACCCCTCCAAGGAGAGTCCTATCAACAATACCCCAGTCAGCCAGGCTGCCCCTATGCATCTCTTGCTTCTTACAGGGTTGTGAAGCAATCCCATTCTCCACCATTTTGTTAACCTGGATTTTCCGCTTCCTTAATAGCCACCCGATCAGATTTCTTCTATTTTGTTCGTCAAGCAATGTTTTGTTCTGTGATATAACAGTTTCTTGTTTGCATTTCTCTGATCCGCAAGCACTAGGCTCTGGTCCCCTTGAACATGTACAGTCCTCACATGAGTCCTCACATGGAGAACGCCCGTCGCTAGTAGAGATTTGCTTGATGAAATTTGTCTCCAATTTTGGGTTCAGAGTCTCAATCACCTCTCCAAAAACTGACCACCTTCCAACAGAGGTAATCTTAACAATAGCTGAAGTGCCCAGCATTGTTTCAGGACCTACAACAAGAACTTGAATATATCCCTTTGTGTGGCCAACCTTGCAGAAAATGAAAGAACAATCATTCATTTCGGAAAAATACACAATGAAGATCTTTTTGAATTGTTAATTAGCATATGTAAATAAAAAGACTGGAGCAATCTATTCAATAGAATAAAACTTTCTTACAAAAAATAAGCAAGAGAGAAAGGGCAGGGTAGACATGCGAGAGAATGCACTCGGTTAACCTTGCAAACAGAAAAAGTTGGATGTGTTTGAGCTTCAAAATTTTCCCATTCAATTTGATGTTCAAAATGATGGGTAGAAGGGAAAACTTGAAACCAACAAAAGCATTATAGGTGCCTATGAACACAGTTCCAAGGCAATTAATGTGGGACTAAGGTAAAAACTGATACAAAAATTGGATAATGTCTTATCTACTCGACTTTAAGCTCAGTACATCACGAGGAAAAGCTGAATCCAAAGGCTCATACAAGCTGAATGGAGAAACTATATGGTCTTACCAAGTGAATTCCATCAGTTGCTATTTCGGTAATCCATATTCTTTCTACTCTGCCATTCATATGGGTATATGGAGTGAAGGCCTCAAAAACAGATGTCAACTCACGGCTCCGTTTCTTCACTATATTACTTGGAACTTTCTTCATCCGAGCAGCAGGGGTACCTGGGTTTTCAAAACAAGTGAAAGAAAGAATTGTATTAAGTGATTATACACCAGAACTGAGATCAAATGCCCTGACACACACTAAGACCAAAAGGTAATGTACAAAATTTAAGGACTCAACAAACAATTGCATGTATGAGAGGAGTGAAAAGTAATCAACATTACACCTGGTCGAGGGTAGAATTGTGAAATATGAACCTGAGGAAATTTGTACTCCTCAATAAGGCTGACTGTTTGGGCAAAATCTTCATCTGTTTCACCTACAAAACAAAACAGTGTTTATCATATATTTTAGAATCATCCAAGCAAACTTCTCCAGCTCCAAGAATATCATGCACAAACCATCCCAATTCTCAAGAAAATTCTAGGTCTTTCCAACTATCAGCCCAATCATATCAAAACTTGAATGAAAACAAATCAAACATTTAGATTTTCGCATTTAACGGGGACCAAGTGGCTGTAGTGCCTAAATTGTCTAACAGTCCAAAAATATGAACTCAAGAACTTTATGAATGTGAAGTGCAGAAAACCACGAGCAGGAATTGATTCTGCAAACAAACCAGGGAATCCACAAATGATATCAGTAGCAATCTGCATCCCTGGAACTAGATCAGTCAATGTATCTACCACAGTCCTGAACTGGCCCACAGTGTATTCTCTATTCATTGCCTGAAACAAAAATAGTGAAACAGATGAGATATGGTCGTTAAATAGAAGATGCAGTCAGCAAGCTCACGTAATTTGTACCATTTGGTATAAATCACTGTGTGCTTTGTTTCTTTACTTTTTCACAACTAGGGGGGTATAATCACTTTTAAGGGTTGTAAAACATATATCACTTTAAGCAATAAAGGAAAAGCAAACATCCAGCTGCCAAGATGCGTTCTACTTACACTCAATATGGCATCACTCCCAGATTGCACAGGAACATGAAGAAAGGAATATACACATGGGTGACGCAAAACTTCAGCTATCTCATTCAAATGCTCAAGGATAAAAGGAGGATTTGTCATCCCAATTCGAAGCATAGTACTGGCATCAGAAGGGAGTGCAGCAACAATAAAATTCAATAATTTTGGAAGATTAACCCCAATGTCACGACCTGTAAGATTTTAAGAATATCAAGATTTGCTCAATAGCTTAACTGAAGATAAAGGAATAGTAGCCAATGTAATTATTTTCTCAAACAACAGATTATGATTTGGATGAGCTTAAACTGAGCTTCCAAGAAACTGACTTTTAATGCTGAATAATATGGAGACTAGTAGTCCATTTTTCATTTTCAACAGTCAACATGCGATACATTCATGGATTAATCAATATTTACAGAACATACCTGGGAAAAAGTTCAACAATTAACCATGTTTTAAAACAATGCCACGTAACTAAAAGAATAATTCCAACTAAATCTAAAAATGAAAAAAATTGAAACAACAAAATATAGCAGATTCAAAATTTCATAATACCAGCTAAAATTTTAAACCACTCAAATTACAGTTGCGTTTTTTAGGAGAAATTTAAGCACGTAAACAGATATAACTTAAGTGGTTAGATAGTTTCTCCAACCTGTGAGATAGTAAGCTTAATCTAATCATGCTAATATTTTGTTGTCATAATATATTGTTAGCAATAGTAGAAATGAGTATTAGTTGTATAAGTGGTTATCAATAATGACTTGTTAACTGTGTACATGTAGAGATGGAAGGTCTGAGGTTTGTCTCAAAATAAATCTAGGAACTTCTACTATATTTAATTAAGTGACTTAAAAGTTTGAATTCATAAACAGAATGGTTGAAAGAATTACCATATGCTCCAGTATCTTCACTGCTCAACCATATTTCCTTGACTCCGTCAGATACAACAGTTCTTACACGTTCTACCTGGAGAAGAGAAATTTCAGATGGAGAATAATCCCACATCAAGGAAGATCAATCATTCTAGTAAAGACTTACAAGGCTGTCTATAGTGTAGCTCCCTAAATGACCACGGGCATGCTTTGTCTTGCAGTAAGTGCAAGCCCCCAAACAACCAACATTAATTGGAAGAATCTCAACAAACTTGTTCTTACGAACCTGAGGGGAATATCAACTTTACATGTTAAGAAAAGAGAATAATCCAAGAAAAATGTGATTCGAGATGATTAAATGAAAGTGCATCAGCAATTTCAAACTGACATCTTGTTTTCTTCTTCACCCATTGGGTGGATGGGGAGTTGTTACATGGGAAATCCTCTGTGCGTGTGTAATGTTAGTGAGTACGATGGAGAGAATATTTTCAAATATAAACCCACAAATAAATCCTATGGGATGGAAGGACATATTAAAACCACAATATGACTGTAGACCTATCACCTTTGGAAGATCAAGAGCCGGCAAAGTCTTGCGATTCAACAGCCGCACCTCATGACCTTTTAGAGTTTCCTCTACAACTTCAACCACACGATCTATTTGTTGGACTCCAACTATACTGATTCCTTCTAGCTCTTTCAAGTTTCGACTTCCTTGGGGCACACAACCAGCAACTACCAATGGTTTTTTTGCACTTTTACCTTTTGTTATCAGTGTATCCATGGCAGATTGACTTGGCGACTTTACAGTGCATCTGCATCAGGGAATACAAATCATCAACACCCAAGCAATAACAAGTTGTCCACAGTCCAACAAACAAATACATTTTGTATGCTGTCCTGCATCACCCAACTCCTTAGCTTCAGGAAACTTGAAGGTTTTCCTAAACTGTTAACTGTTGCTGATTTTATGTGGTCTACAAAATGGGGTTAGCTGATGATTACCCTTTGAACAGGCAGGAATTCCCACAAAAGTCTTTTCCACTCATCTAAAGACCTCATCCATCTATCTAAATTTACTTTCTCTAGAAGTAATAATAAATGGATAAACGGAAATTGTTACTGCAACTAAAACTGCCTCTAGTGTGTTCACATAACCATTTAAAATCATCAAGGACAAAACACTTATAACATCTGTGCAGCTATTTCATCCAATATCTCAGCATGGGTCTTTTTGCTCTTATAGGGGCGCAGTCTTGGTGTTAAGTACATGGGCTTGAATTTTTACAGAACAATAAGAAATGGAAGAGAACTTACGTATTAATCAGCCACAAGTCTGCTTCCTCAGGATTGTCGCTTAGTGCATAACCAAATGATGAAAGCTGACCAGCCATGTATTCACTGTCACTCTGTCATAAAATGTGCATTCATTGGGAAAATTTTTTTTGGTCAGGATAAGGCATGTCTTAAAAAATGCAAGAATACCAGATAGAATCAGCCATAAAAAAAGTGGAAAATAATGAAATAGAAGACAAATCAACTTCCCCCCGACCCTTCATTGAATTTGTCTAAGTGAGTCCTTTTGTACACTCTTGACCTACAGTACCACTGATGCTATAGGCAATGCAAAAGTTCTAAAACTTTCAAAACATTCAAGCCTATTCTTTTCACCATTAGCCACCATTGATTTCCTTTTAAAAGACCAAAAAAAGAAGCTGCTATCATACACCAACCTTATGCTGCCACTATCACTTTCTATACAGAAATGTTAAGACATGCAAAATGATGTATGAGCGTTGATTACATGGAGAGGCTCCCAAAAATATGTCATGATTTGTGATAATCTTATTTAATTCATTTAGAGATGTTTCAATGACGTTCTCAGTTTCTTTGATCTTTCGGATGTTGAAACCCCAATTGACAATCTTTGATGTTTGTCATGAACCAATTTGGATTTAACTTTAATTCTGACTGCTAGCAACTCTATTATAGCTGACACTTCTAAAACAAGTGGTTTTAGGACTGCTTAAATTTGCTTCCTCAACAGCACTCTTTTGCTAGGCAGAAAAAAATGAAATGAAAAGTGGTGTTACTAAACAATTGCCACAAAAGAAAATCCAATTTCAAAATAATGATGGAATCCTCAATTTCACAATACTATTAAGCATCTATGAACGACGCAATAAAGGAAAAAAATGTTGTATCCAGAACTGAATAGTATTAAATGATCCTCATTCGCCTACAAACTAAACCTACTCATTGTTTATGTAGAACTGGAAGTTTACTGCCTTGGTGGTATACTTCCCATTCACAGAATGTCAGTGCACAGAATAACCTCTAGAAGGGTGTTAACATTTTCCCATCACTCAGCTCCAAAAGCAGCTGGGAACGTAAAATAACACACTTTTGATCTTGGACCATCATATTACATAGAAAGCTTCAACAGCCTTCAAAACTTCAAACTTTTCTTTTTCAGTTCACAGCCTTTTGCTTCCTAATACTTTAGAAGTATAACCTTTCCCAACCAGAAGGGTATCCACAAGCACATGCATCAAAGGGACAATTAAAAATCAAAACGAAATCATAGGGCAGATCATGTTGCTCATTCAGTGCACATAAGCTGGCATTCACCAATATGTGCTGAATTTAATATATATATACCTTATACTAACAACTTAACAACATTTCAAGGAGCAAATTACAGCAAAAAATAATCCGGGTCAAAACGAAGCACATGTAGAGATTTTGTAAACTACATCAAACATCCAATTTACCAACTGGGATAGCCGCCAATTCAATAAAAGAACTTGCCTGATTGTGAGAGCATCCAAAAGTCTTGATATATATAGTCTGGGGTACAAAGATATTGAAGAACGTAAGAAAACGTAACTGCCACATATAAAAGAACGCAAATTCAGAGACAGATAAAGGGTGTGTATGTCTTCCTCACCTGAGTGCCGGGAACTTTCGGAGAGAAAGGAGATTGAGTGAGGTTATAGGCAGTTAAGCTAGGTTTGTTTTTGATATGCTTTCTGGGTTTTACTCCAACACTATTAAGCGGCAACCTAAATCCAGGAGGAGCACCATTGCCACTTCCAACCAGCAAATCTTCGATGTCTTCCATTGAGGTACAAAAGGCTGTAGAAAGAAGAGGCAGTGCTCTTTGAGTATGCAAAATTGATAAAACGTTAAATCCGCCAGCATTTTGATGTATTTGACTGACCCAAGTGCTAGGGCTTCTAACTTGGCCATATTGAACCTAGTCTACACTAACTGGCCCATTCAATTCCCTAATCTCAACCAAAAATTTAAAATTAATATAAAATCAAGTGATTAATATTTTAAAAACACCAAAAGCTAATTGTTAATATAAAAAATTTAAAATTTAAAATATTCAACAGGTATTAAACTATTACAAAACAGGTTAAAAATTAAAAAATTAAAATATATCGAAATATATCGTTCTTATTTTTCAAAGAATTTAATGTTTAATTGAAAAGATAAAAAAAT
>JANITW010000234.1:11288387-11309998 GCA_027564335.1 Erythroxylum williamsii | reverse complement strand
ACCTTATATATATGAGGCTAACGTGGAAAGCCTTTCTACTTTGCATTTAATGTCTTTAATTATGTTAAAGACAAATGGCATATAGAGAAAAAGTGATGATGGTCGTTGATAGATGAAAGGGTTAATTGGAAAAGGGTTTTTCATGCTTCCTTTTATATACACGACAATCATCTCTTCTTCGTCTTTGATCAAGGCTTATGGAGAAATGAAAGAAGGTTAATGATCGTGGGTTTTGAAGAAAAGGGTTTGAGAAATCCTAAGCTTCATCATCTTTCATCAAAGGCTTCATCTCTTCTTCTCCAAGCTTCTCCTTCTTCATCGTCTTCTCCTAGCTCTCCAAGAATAAAGGTAAGATCTAGCAGTCTTTACTTTATTCTAGCTATTCCCGGGTCAAAGGGTTTGCTCCGGTTAGGTTCTCCGATCTCTACGTGGATATCGTTAGAGACGGTCTCCTTTGGTCGTTTTGGTTTGACTTTGTTATATGGATACATGGATCCTGGCTTTCGGGAAGGTCCCGGAATAAAAATTTTTATTTTTCCGCACCGTGGGCATGTGATGCTCACACCGGGATTTTCCTACAATATCAACAAATGCAAAAATCCAAATGTATAGTCTCATTGTCACATACTCGTGCTGAAGATATTCTATGAAAACTTCATTTGAGAAAAATCTCAGTAAAGTGACTATTGTGCATCACTGGACACTGAACTGACCACCCGAGACACGATAACCTCATATATCTCCATTATGGCAAGTTCGTTGCACAAAAATTTACTCAAAATGGCTTTAAAATGTCTTAATTCTTTTTTTGAGTAACTATCATGCGATCCCTAACATTGAACATAAGACCCGAGACATGAAAACTTGAAGTATCTCCCTCATGTGATGTCCGAAGCATAAAAATTTACTCGAAATTGGATTCAGAACGCCTTAATTCTTTTTTTGGAGTTAAACTTTTTCGAAAAATTTTACTTTATGAATTTTCTGGACCTAGAAACTTACCTAAAACACCCCGGGGCACCATTACAAAAAATTTGAAATTTTTATGCGTTTTTGAAATTACTATATCTGTCTATATGGCTGACATCAGCATTGTATCAGCGCACTGTAGTGCACGTCATCCGCCGTCTGATATGACGTCAGCTGCGATTGGAGAGTGTGGCATGTATGCTGCACATGCCGCCCAGTGACATGTCTCAATAATGAACGCACGCGCCAGATTCGCACCCACGAGTGCTTATCAGATGGCTCGTGCAATGCTTGACACGACACTATCCACCCACCTGTTGATCGCGTGTGTATCGCCCTCAAGGCAATACTGTGCTCCATCAGGCGCGCGTCAATCTCCTTTGTCCTTGCCACAAAATGATAATTTTTGGCAAGTTTTGGGTCGATTTTTCACACTCCAAGGCTCGTTTTCACCCCGTTTCTCAAGCCTAAACACTTTTATACTACATTCATGTAATAAAAAGCAAGGAAAAAACGAAGAAACAGAAGTTAAATATCTGAAAACCTTATAGAAGGAAAACTGAAAAATCTTCATTTTTTGCTACCCGATTACATCACCGCTTTGATACCATGTATAATACGTAACGGTGCCTTAGTTACGTATCCCGGAATGAGCGTGAAAGAGCAAGAAACAAAGAAATGCAAAAAATATCTTATTTCGATTTCATAACTTGAAATGAACTTTCCGAAACTGAAATGAGCGCGAATCTACCTCCGCCTTCACGAAAACTGCTTTACAAGTCGTGGGTAAGGTATTTCTACAGTTTTCTTAAATGTAAGCTCTCTTAATGGGCCAAAAAATCCTTATGCTTACGATTGATATGAGCAATTGCAGGAGATCTTGACCTTTATATATAACTTCTATATCGGGTTTCCCCGTTATAAGCCCAATATGGGTCTGGTTCACATTGGTCGGGATCTATTTTTTTACACGAACCTCGAACGATTGATTTAGATCATTTATTGGATTACTTTATTATTTTTATCTGGATTGAATTACGTAACTTAACCGATAAGTTAATAAAAAGCGAAAAATGTAATTAATAATTGTCTAACTTTACGAGAAAGGACAAAATTGTCCAATAGTGCATAATTTGCAAATCCTCTTAGGAAACTCAGGATCATGTTTTATATAAATGTGATTATACCAAGGTGGTGTGAAATGACATTCTTAAACTATATAGTTTAGAAAACCTCACAACGATTGGACTGTGATAATCGACTAGAGCATGAAAATCAGATATAGAGAGGAAGGAGATGGCTGAATTTATTGCACTGCACTGTCATATTTGGTTACATGTATACGGGACGAACGAAAGAGGAGAATATTTGTAAGCCATAATCGAAAGATGGAGAAGTTTATAAGGAAGTTGGTTGATAAGATAAGACTTCATCTTTATATTTACAAAGACAAGCATGCGTATGGTTGCTGTTTATGTTGTCTGTAGACGAAACGAAGCAGGACGGAACGGAACAGAAACGGGAGACAGTGAGGTGTTTGGTTGTGGTAGACAGAACAGAACCGTCCCATAAACAGAATGTGTTTGGTTGCAGTAGATAGAATGAACAACAGATGACAATGACAAAAATGCCCCTGGTCCTTAATATGATTCGAAATATGTAATTAATTGACAATTTTGTTATGAACTATTTTGTGTTACTTGAAATGGGCACAAATAATAACAATTACAAATGATTATGCAATATCGAATAATATAAGAGTAATAATAACAATAATAATAATAATAATAATAATAATAATAATAATAATAATAATAATAATAATAATAATAATACTACTAATACTAATAATAATAACAACAACAACAACTAAATTAATAACAATAACAAAATAGACACAAAATGTTTCATAATAATAAATATGAATTATGATAAAGGCAAAATATACAATGATAATAACAATACTAATAATAGTAATAATAATAATAATAATAAATACATAATGATGCTTGATAATAAAAATTGAACATCTACATCTACGACTAATAATAATAATAATAATAATAATAATAATGAATTGATCATAAAAAATAAAAAATAAAAACAAATTAAAAGATAACAATAATAATACAAAAGATAACACCAATGGCTATGAATTTGTTAATTATGTCGTTAATAACAAATCCCAAAATAACACCAATGGTTATGAGTAAAAATGGTTCAGCGCATGCCATGTTTGTGGGCAAAGTTGCAACTTGGCGTAACGTATCCATCTCGTGCCAAATTTGTTCATTTCTAGCCTACACAAGTGCTCACGAATATGATTGGATAGGATGACTGGAAATCAGCCAAGCTACTCAATTGGATTGACTTTAATAAAAGCCCTGCATGAGCTTGTGGATTTTAAGGTTTATATTCCTGAAGTAAAAAAGAAAACTCTTTATGATTCACATTACACTGATAGCTAAAGTATGATTAAAAAAATCCACTCGAAATGTGGGTAATTCAGCTAGTTCTACACAACAAAAGACTACTTAATATACCAAGGAACAAGGTTAATCAACTTATTCTCAAGCAATATCACAATATACAACTTCGTACAGTAGGAGCCAATTACAATACAATTTCCTTTTCCGATTACATGTTTTTGTTTATTTACAAAAATCTTGATGCCACAGGTAAAAAGGTGTGTGGCTCTGCAACTTCTTTTTCTTATTCATGTGATCTTTTCAAGCCAAATTAAGAAACCAAGGAAAGTTTCAACTGTACAAAGTGCTTAGCCTGCAAAAGATTATATTCATTCAGGATTTCCCCACTTTCTCCTCCCCAATGATCCATCTTGTCAACCAGCTTGGATCTTTAGCAAGGGATTTGCTAGAGATTGATAAAATCCCAAGATCAGCACCAACCTGATCATACTCCTTGAGAGCCGCTTCCATCTCAGCCTCAATATTACTATCATCCACATCAATTGTGTTCACCAGTAGAGCATCGGCATAATGCTTCTCCATTTCTGGGTCGGGCTGGAATGGTTCCATTGTTGGACCCTGCTCATCATGACATATTCAATTAAAACAAAAGCTAAAAGTACTTAAATGTTATTTTACTCATTAATTCCAACATGCCCCTTTTAGCTTGATTGCGAAACAATGAAAGAATTAAGACCCACAAACAAATTTCCTTTCTTTGAACTTCCAGCACCATAAAATTTGCTACTAGAATTTCTTAGCGACTAGCAAAGTTATCCTTAATAACCAGTTCAATTCATTAAATAGGAAAAAACAATCTCACCTGGCATAAGTCAGCATAATGTCTGTAAATCTCACTGTTTTCATCGTGATCACCAAGCAGTGTACCACCGTACCAACCACTAGCTTCATCGACCGACATCATTGTGAGGTACCTTAATCATAGGAAAAATTGTGATGTCAAACAGTTGAAAATATCCCTCTTTGCTTAGATTATCCAAAGAAAAATCAGAGGGAATGCAATAGCAAGGAGAAAATAAGCACTTTCAATTATTTATAGTTATCAGACTCAGCCCAAGCTCTGACAACAGACTCAATTATGGTCGTCCCCTTACTGTTTTATTAAATTTCATTATTTATTTATTATCAAAAGTTAATCTTTAGGTATTACAAGTTTATAATATTGCAAATTTTTTGTAAATTGCTGCCTAAGTTATTATAAATTCATACAAATAGTACATGCGAATTATTTTTACAAGAAAATTTTCTTGCATAATATGACAACCAACAATATATCTAATTGTATCAGAAACTAATTCTCGTCTAATTTTTTTTAACTTAGATAAAAGGAAGACTTACAAAGTAATAGAGTTAGAAGTAACTTTTTTACTGTTGATAATAAACACATGTATGCTTTAACTGTTTGACTTAACGCTTTTTCTCTTGGGACAAGAAGCTTTTTATGATTTTTATTAGGTCAAATGTCAAAATGGTTCAATACAAGAACCAAACTGGCTTCCTGACTGCTTCACAAGTTTATTGGTTCGACTAACCAGTTTGGTCTGATATTTATAACCAAGCATTTATTAGCACTATGCCTCCCTCTAAAATCACAATAATTGTTATTTGCAAGCTAGGAGCATTGCATTAAATATGGCATATATCTTATCCAACAAATTTGATCTAGTGGAGCAACAAAAGGGGACGTTCACGACCATGCATTGAACCTAAAATCAAGAAACTGAGCTTGACTTTTTGAGTTTATAGCATACCCACAAAACCAGTCTAATCCTACTATTTACTGCATTAACAAAAGGTAAAAGAAAAAACTAATCTAAAGGAAATACCTCTGGAAGATATCCTCCTCATTCATGTCACCTAGAGATGAAAGCCAATTCAAATCACAGTAATCAATTCTATCCTTTTCAATTTCTCCAGTTTCAAGCTCCCCTTGTGACGCTTTTGGGTTTGCATTGCTATCATCATACTTCCTCTGACCAAAAAGCCAATTTGGGCTCTTGAGCTGTATCTCACTACATTAAATGTAACACATGAAGGAAAATATTCAATTTTCCACAAACAACAGATCATGCTAGCACTTAATAAGGTACGATGTAAAACAGTAATCCAACAGCTATAATAAAGAAAAGAGGAAAGTCTATTGATCTATTATTGCATTTTCAAATTCAACTAGAAGCTTCAACAATAGTGTTCCATGATAATCATTTTTTTTTCTAATTCTCCAAATTGTATTTTCCGAATTTGCTCCTTTTAAGATAATTTCTCCTTTTGGAACATTCTTACTATTGTTAGCACAAAAATAAAGTCATAAACTTTTTGTCTATATCTCTTAATCATGGAACTTTTTTTTTATATAAAGGACATTATAGTAGGAAGATTTCCACAAAAGAGAGAACCAAAAGAAAGATAACTATGATGGAAAAATATATAGAGAGGACTAATAAGATAATTGTGGCCAAATTCCTCACGGAGTTGACGAAAATAACCTAGTTAATAATTTTGCAATGAAATTAAGATCAGAATTGGCAAGGCAGAAAGAGGACTGAAAATGTGGTTATCTTTTGGCATCTTGATGGCAATGAGACAGCATACAGATCCACAAGCCCATGCCAAGATGTCACTCTAAGAATGTAAAGATCGTAGATCAGAAACAGCCACAAATAATGCACCTGTCCAGGTTAATTCTGGCATTTTCCAGATGTAATTTATGGGTGCTTTTGTCTATGAGTGGGTGAGTGAGATTTTGAGTCAGTATATTTATATTAGATATCAAAACTCCAGAGATGTGACATGTTAGAAGATAGAACTAGCAGAATCATGTTAGACGCGTAACAACCACATATGCAAACGCAAGAGATAATGAAATCAACACGTTTATGATGTATACACAACATAAGATGAATAAATCAGAAGACAATAACTCTGTTAAAGGGAATTACGCTGCATCAGGTGCAACTCCAGAGTTTCCTGCAGCACGACCAGGTCTTTGGTCAGGTTCACTACAAAGTCTTACATTTTTTATTGCGCTGCATGTCCTCTCAATCAATTTATCAAATGAAGTCAGCTTCATTCGATAAAAATCTTCCCTGCATGCTGGAATAGGTGCAAGAGTCATCCCAACACCTAAATGCTTAACACTGATGTCTGTGGACTTAGCATCCAACCCCTGGTTGTTGGACAAGCTGCACAAATACTCAAAATATCATCCCATGGAATAGACAAGGACATCCTTCAGCCATCTGTCTACCAAATTCAGTCCAATATCACAACGTAAGATTCTAAATTTTACCAGTAATCCAAACAAAGGTCTTCTTCTCCAGTCCCAGAGACATGGAGATAATAATCTGAATCCAATTCCCAAAGAGCAGGTTTTCCTTCTTGTGGTTGGAAGTAACCCAAAAATCTAGCAAATAGTTGGGAGTTGCAAAAATGGACATTTAGTAGCATATTAAGCAGTGAGAACTGATAGTAATAAATTGTAGTTATGCAAAGAACATAACACATTGTCACTGCACGAATATTCAAACTAATATGCACAGCTAAGATGTAAACAGACTTGGTAATGGAATTAAAAAATGTATAACAGAGAAGATCAGTACAAGTTTATTGCATCTTGCTTTTCACCATCAGTGTAGGCATTGCTGTAGTATCGCTTTATAGACTTGAGAAACTCTGTAGATTGAGTTGTAGCTTTCCACTTTCCCTGTCTCTCTGGAAACACCTGAGGCAAATGACCATGAGCTAAGTCTAAACTGAACATGAACGCCAATTAAGTGGAGCAGACAGGAAGAATGAAGAAGAAATAATACAGTATTATGAGCTGCAGAGCCTCCATATTGCTGGGCAAGAGCATCCCCCATGCTTTTGTACATATCCATAAGAGCAGCAGCAATGGTACTATCAGGATCCACTTTAGGTATGTCGGTAAGACCCATTGCGTGAAGCTGGCGTCCCAATGCGGCTAAGCCATAAGCATACTGAGCAACATTTGTACGATCCAGGCAGTCAACGCAGTTAGTGCGAAGAACTCCACTTTGAAAACGAGGTGCTTCACCACCAAAATTGTCTACCCTATTCTGTTGACTAGAATTGGTATCTTTTTCCCGATTTATTACTGAACTTAAACTGTCATTGGTACTTCCCATCCTTGCAATTTCCCCAGAGCCAGTAGTCATATCTCTAAGAGAAGTATATAAAAGTCAATGAAAGATAGGATCTACTCTGATAAACGATTATATTGTCTAGAAGCTATACTATGTAATACACACTGGACAACACTAAGTTCCCAGCTTAATATTAAGTGCCTCAAATAAGCATCCTTAAAAACCAAGTGTTATGCTTAGAAGAAGATTTGCAACATTACAATAAATGCTTAAATGTATTTAATCTTTGGGAACTACTACCTGCCAGTGCTTGTCCGATTAAACTTGTTGGTTCTCCTCTTAACAATGTTGGGTTTCCCACTATAGTAAAACCCAGTCAAATCAAGTGCTTCACTTGCCACAGCACCCAAAACAGCCAGAACATTGGCAGACTTGCTTTAAAAGAGGAGAAAAGAAAGAACAAATGAGTCAGCTCACAATAATAAATGAAGGAAGAAAACAGAGTAGGCTGATCATATTAAAAAAACAAAATGGACTTTAGGTAAATAATTAACTATGAATGCATGGCACATGGAACTCATAAATTTCAATTCCCTGATTTGTTTTCTTACAAGTTAGGGGGATACCATACTTAAAGGCTGTTCTATAAGTTAGTTGATAAAACTAAGTTTACTAGGGGCATTCAAGAAGATAAGATAGAGATTTTCAAATTTTGTATTTGAACAAAGTCTGAAGACCAGAATAAGTGCAGCAGTTTAGGACAAGCTGTATATTTCAATCAAATACTTCCAATAAACCCCCAGTGGTAGTTGTAGCAAATCTACCTCTTAGCAAACTTGTGAAAATCCCAGTGGATAAATTTTAGATGATTTTCTTCTGGCATAATCGTATTCAAATACCCAACAGCATTAGCAAACTCACGCCTCAGCATCATTTCTCTTGGCCGTTTCTCAACAGTCTGCATTTTAGCATTACGATAATTGTCAGGATAGTATTAAACATTAGAAGATAGGTCAAAGGAGTGTTCTGATATGAAATATAAATGAGAGGAACATGTGAAAATCAATCAAAATAAAGTTGCACACATAAATTCTTCATATAACTATCATTCACTTGTATCATAAAAAAACATAAGGCAAATGCCACAAGTTAGCCTGAAAAAAAATTTAACAGTGTAGACTGCATAGCTAGTATATGAACAAACCTTAATCAAATTAAGTACAATTATAGGGTTGCCATATCTCCTTTCTAGATCTTCAAAATGCAGTTTGGTTGCCTGGTAGGTAGGATCATAACGTTGCACTGATGTATAGATAAAATTAAGTATCAGAGGATAAGCAAATCATGCAGGAAATACCATCACAGAAATCGATAACCAACAGTTTGAAAAATTGAATCAATTTCCCTACAGATGATATCAGGTTTAGGACTAAATCTTGAAGCTTCCTGGGACCAGAAGAGGGGAATAGAACCACGCATCTGAACAACAGAACTCATTTTTCCCTTGCATGATCCAGCTTCTTCATCAAGAACAATTTGTTCTGTTTCAACATCATTTGCTACCCTTCCCCGATCATTCACTCCCCTTTTCAAGTAACTGCAGTCAATTAAAATTCAACAATTACAATATTAACAATTGTCAACAGCACACTAACAGTGACTGCAGTATCAGGCAGGAAATTAAACCTTGTCAATATGGTGACGTTATTAGGTTCAACATTATAATAACGTCATTGCTTCTTAGTCGGGATCTTCAGGTTCAGGATTTTATGGAGTAATCATTTAGGTTGATGGGTTCAGGAAATAAGAGATACTTTGTTGTCAAAAAAGAGTTTGTATATGTAACTCTAGGAAATTATAATGAAAAGTTTAACCTTTTGTTTATAATGGATGCAGTGAACATTGTTAGCATCAGGTCATATTGTAGTGACATTCATGAACACATATCATTTTTGCAGAAAAACTTTGAAACCAATTATTAAAGAAATTTCAACAATATATTTTGGGGATAAAGACAGTAAGATCAGATCTGGCAATTTCCCATTCACATAGGAAATATGTTATTGACTCAATGAGCAAAAGCAGAACATTATAATCAAAGCAAACGGATACTCCACCGTGCTTCAAATTATGTAGCCAACATGGAGACCAGTTATTCATATTACAAGATATTTGGGACCAATTACAAATTAATCCCTAGATATGCAATTATCTTCACAATGAGTGATGACTCTTAGACTCTCAGGAAGTACTCATTTCATGCAGTACTTAACATAATGAGATATCTCATAGTTCATGGGAAAAATTATTGTGCAAGGATCATGAGGGACGAAAGTTCAACTTTATGCAAATACTGAGTATGCTAGATCAGCTTTAAATAGATCTAACTTGTAGATAATATGTTTTTGTTAGTGGATTTTAGTATCCTGGAACATTAAAAAACAAATTGCACTTGCAAAGTTTAGTCTTAAACTGGATATCATGCTATAACCCGTACCACCTGTCAATCAACATGGTAAAAATATTTAATAGTAGTTGTTAGGCAATATCTATAATAGGAAGAGTAATATCTACATTAGGGAGAGTATGATCTCCTTCTTTAGTGTATGATTTCCTATTTATTACTAAGGTTTTCTTTCCCTATGTAATCAATTTTATATAAATGATACAAGGGTCTTGAATATTCATCAAGCCCTCTCTTTTTCCTACTGTTCTTCACATGGTATCAGAGCCACACTTCCTAACCTTAAAACTTGTTTACCGTAAACTCTAACACTTTCCATTCTATCCAAAACACTTACCTCCACTTACCAAAACCAACAACCAAGGGGTGCCGGCGACCACCAAAGTACCGGCAGTGTCGCCAGAAAAGCAACCACGAGTCGGCGCGTGGTCGTCACGCGTTGTTGTCCGGCGACCACCGGCGGCGACAGTTAGATGGGTCAGCTTGCCATTGTGTCCTGAATTGAGTTCTGGCCTTACTTTGTGTCACATGAGTATTTGCTGATAACATTAAAGTTTTATGTATTTCGAAACATCGTTAGCAGTGTTTTAGTGTCCGTTTAGCTAGGAAATCCGTCTAACATAAATAGGAGATGTCAAATTTTAGTAGCAAATCATCCACAGGTGTTCCAACAATGGGTTCCTCAACTTTGCGAATCACCAAGCAATGTTTGAATGGTAATAACTATCCTTTTTGGTCCTAAGAATGTTGAATTGTTCTTTTGAGGTCAAAGAAAATTGTCCTATCTTACATCTGATCCCCCAACTAATCAAAAAATACTAGAAAATCGGCAAGGTGATCATGCACAATTACTACATATTCTTTTCGATTCTATGGAACCTGAAATTTCAATCCTGTTCTCTCATGTTAGCACTTGTAAGCAAGCTTAAGACTATGCTAAGCTTCTTTACTCCAATAATATGCTTCGCATGTATGATATTTCTGTAGAGTTATTTCAGTCCAAACAGGAAGCAAGTTTGATTGAATACTTTGGGAAAGTGAAACATGCTTTTGAGGAGTTGAATTCTCTACTACCGATCACATCTGATATTAAAGAGATGCAGATTCAAAGAGAGCACTAGGTAACTACGACGTTTTTGGCTGGATTGAAACCTGAGTTTGAGCCTGTGCAAGCAAAAATCATGGGAGGAGCACACTTTCATCCTTGTTGAAGTATATTCTAGACTCTCTCGCTCTATGACTAAGGCGACTTCACCAGAGAATAACTCTAAAAGGTCAGCTCTTGCAACACAATCTGATTCATAAGTCAAAGGTCAAGGAGGCCGCAATGGCCGTGGTGGTTGTGGCAGTTGAGGAGGACGTGGCAGAGGCTCACGACTCCATTGCACACGTTATGATAGAGGTGGACGTGATGAAAAGTCTTGTTGGGATAAATATCCCCATTTGCGAGCTACGTCTCTTGAAGAACGTTCTTCGGCTACAACTTCACAACAATCTATCACTTTATCTCAGGACGAGTATGCTAAGTTTTTGCAGTATCAGTCAGCCCAGCAAACACCTTCTTCCTCTATGACATCTGTGGCTCATCAAGGTAACCCAACCGCTTGTTATTTAGCTACCCCTAGAAAGTAGTCATGGGTAATAGATTTTGGTATTGCTGACAATATTTCAAGTAAGACAACCAACTTTAACCATATCGTTCCTTTATCTGCCTCTCATAATGATCAATTTACTATTGCTAATGGATCTACTACCACCATTAAAGGTGTTGGACCCTCTCATCCTTGTTATTCTCTCACATTACCCTCTACATTATTTGTTCCAAACTTTCCTTTCAATCTTATGCTTGTGAGCAAATTGACTAAACAACTAAATTGTTCTGTATGTTCCTACCCTAATAATGTCCTTATCCAGGATTTGAAGACCAAGATAACGATTGGAGAAGGGTGTGAATCAAATGGAATATACTACTTTGACAAGTTGCAATCATCCATCGCCTGCCTAATGTCAGTCTCTCCTATTGATATCCATAGTCGATTGGGTCATCCATCTTTGGAAAATCTCAAGAAATTAGTGCCAGGGTTAGATTCCGTTTCCAGTTTAAATTGTGAGTCGTGTTAGCTAGGAAAACATCATCGTAGTTCATTTCTTCCTCGAATCAATAAAAGAGTTGAAAAACTCTTCATGTTAATCCATACAAATATTTGGGTCTGGTTCATGTCAAGTCTAAGTTGGGATTTTAGTATTTTGCAATTTCTGTTAATGATTTCTCTCGAATAACTTGGTTATATCTAATGCAAGATTGTTCTAAACTATTCTCTACTTTTTGTTCTTTCTATGCTAAAATTCAAAATCAGTTTAATACCCGAATCAATATTCTTCATAGTGATAATGCTAAAGAACATTTCTCTAGCTCATTCTCCAGCGACTTGAAACAACAAGGTATTCAACATCAATCTTTCTCCCCACACACTCCTCAACAAAAAGGGGTAGCTGAGAGAAAAATCCAACATATTGTTGAAACATCTCGTACCTATTAATCCACATGAATGTACCCAAAAGTTTCTGGGGAGATGCTGTACTTACTGCATGTTATCTTATCAATCGAATGTCATCTTCTGTGTTAACAGGTATAACTCCATTCTCAATTCTCTTTCCCTATCAAGACCCTTTTTCCATTGCTCCTCGAGTATCCAAATGTGTTTGTTTTGCTCACCAGCTTCAGCCCAACACCGATAAATTAGATCCAAAAGCTATAAAGTGCATCTTTCTCGAGTACTCTCGTTTGCAAAAAGGGTATAAATGTTTTAGCCCCTCATTGAATCTTTTTTTTATATGCTGATGTTACATTCTTTGAAGACACACCATACTTCTCTGATGCTCAATCTGTCTCTACTGATACTGATGAATGTCTACCAATTCCTTTTGTTCCTTTCCAAGCAACTCCCAATTATGTTGCTCCTGACACTAATCCTACTCCTTTGGAACATCTCTCTCATCCTGATTTGCAGGTTTATACTCGACGCACTCATCCTGAAGTACGACCAGACAATTCACGCCCGTCACCATTGTCTTCTCCGTCTTCAATTCCATCATATGATGATCTTGATTAGTCCATTGCTCTCCGTAAAGGAAAAAGGTCTTGTACATTTCACCCTATTTCAAACTTTAATTCTTATAACTCATTATCACCTTCATATGCTGCTTTTGTATTTCAAACTTTGTTTCTTATAACTCATTATCACCTTTATATGCTGCTTTTGTATCCACTTTGTCTTCTATACCTATCCCTAAGTCTGTTTCAGAAGCTTTGGATCATCCTAGATGGAAACATGCCATGGAAGAAGAGATGTGGCTTTGCAAGCTAATGCTACATGGGACTTAGTTCCTCTTCCACATGGTCAAACAATTGTGGGTTGCCGTTGGTGTTTAGTGTTAAGTTCAATTTTGATAGCACGATTAATCGTTTAAAAGCTCGTTTGGTAGCGAAAGGTTATACATAGGTGTATGGAATGGATTATACTGAAACCTTTTCTCCTGTTGCCAAATTGACATCCGTACATGTTTTCATTGCATTGGTAGCCACCTATGACTGGCCTCTTCATCAACTCGATGTGAAAAATGCCTTTCTTCAGGAGACCATTTTTATGGAGCAACCACCAGGGTTTATTGCTCAGGGGGAGACTAATCCAGTGTGTCGTCTTAACAAATCTTTGTATGATCTAAAACAGTCACCGAGAGCTTGGTTTGGGCACTTTAGTATAGTGGTTATGTAGTTTGATCTACATCGATGTAGTGTGTTCTATCATCACTCTGAGGCTGGTAAAATTCTTTTGATTGTGTATGTTGATGATATTATTATTATTGGAGATGATAAAGCAGGAATTCAGCCTTTAAAGTCATTCCTACAGACTAAATTTCAAAAAAAGGATCTTGTTTTACTAAAATATTTTCTAGGTATCGAGGTAGCAAGGTTGAAAATGGGGACTTGTCCATCTCAAAGGAAGCACATTCTTGATCTTCTAGAGGAAACAGGTATGTTGGGAACAAAGCCAGTTGATAGCCCCATGGAACCAAATGTAAAACTTGATACTAATAAAGGAGAGCAGTTGGAAGATCCAGGAAAGTGTCGAAGAATTGTTGGTAAACTGAATTATTTGACTATTACTCGTCCAGATATTTTGTTTGCTACAAGTGTAGTGAGTCATTTTATGGGATCTCCGCGGACTAGTCATTGGGATGCAGTTATTAGAATTTTGAGATATTTGAAAGGTTCTCCAGGGCAAGGTCTTCTTTACTAGAAACATGGACACATTCAGATTCAAGGGTATACAGATGCAGACTGGGCAGGCTCTTTATGATCGACGGTCTACTTCAGGCTACTGTGTATTTTTGGGTGGAAACCCGGTGTCATGGAAAAGTAAAAAACAGTCAGTTGTTGCACATTCTAGTGTTGAATCTGAGTACAGGGCTATGGCATATACTACATGTGATTTGATTTGGTTGAAGCATCTTCTCGGAGAACTTGGTTTTGAGCACTCCACTCTAATGAAATTGATGTGTGATAATCAAGCAGCCATTCATATTGCCTCGAATCCAGTCTTTCATGAGAGAACCAAACATATTGAAGTAGACTGTCACTTTGTTCGTGAAAAGCTTCAAGAAGGATTGATTGAGACACCATGTGTCAAGTTAGAAGATCAACTTTTTCTGACTTACTAAAGCACCGGGGGGGTCTCAGTTGAAACCAATATGTAACAAGCTTGGAGCTTATGATATGTATGCTCCAGCTTGAGGGGGAGTGCTAGGAAATATCTATATTAGGAAGAGTAGTATCTATATTATGGAGAGTATGATCTCCCTCTTTAGTGTATGATTTCCTATTTATTACTAAGGTTTTCTTTCCCTATGTAATGACTTCTATATAAATGATACAAGGGTCTTGAATATTCATCAAGCCCTCTATTTTCCCACTGTTCTTCACAGTAGCGTTAGCTTCTGTTCATCTAAGGCCCATAGAAATGTAGAGAGCAACTAAACAGAAAGCTCTGTTGTTTTAGGTCCAGAATAAACAAAAAGTTGATTGTCTTGAGCAAAATGATATTAGTACCTACTTCTGTCGATTTGGAATATCAACTTGCTAATTTCTCGACAAAATCAAACTTTCTCAAAAGATAAATTGGTAAAGAGAAAGGAACACATGATATACATGATCCAGCTTAATAGGAAGTAGAACATTAATTAGGCCACTTTGTACTTTTACCTAAAGTATAAGTAAAGTGACAAACAGCATGTGGATATATTTTTGAACTCTTCTAACACTTTCACTTAACAAAATAAAAGCAATGATTCAGCTACAGTAACTCGTGCCAAGTCAAAGATATGTGTGTGATAAGTTGGAGTCATCTGGTATAGAAGAAATATAAGAAGCATCAGACTAGAATTCGATGAGATGAACACATTTGAAGAAACTGACCAAGAATAAAGAAAATATCACATATGAAATACAATTTGAAAAAGAAAACAAGGACAGAGCATACCGAGTCCCAGCAAAATGCCGTGAACGCCTCGAAATCAAAGCAACACTAAAATCCCTCCCAAAGATCGATAACCTAACCTATTACCACAATGTCACAAGGCCTCACATGTTAGATAAACATTAAGAGAGCATCAAGAATAATGATTGGAAAGACTTCATCCACCGATCATGCATGATCAGTTAGTTTCTTTAGATTAGGGGTGATTGCAAGTGTTGGGAAATATAGTCTCTATTACACGAAATCATAATCCAGAACATGTATAATGTAGCATTTTAGTGTTAAGTAAGGAATTTAAAGTTTCTTTAAACATGTATCCTCTTTCAATTAAAATTGCAATAATCTCGAAAAGCTTTCTCCATTTCAAGTCTAACTATTAATATAGCCAAAAGTTCAAGTTCAAGTAGAAATATTGCAGCTATAGTTAAATTTGTCATTTAAAGTTTATCCCGAAGAAGAATGGAACCAATTAACGGAAAGTATAAGAAGAAACAATTACTTGAAAAATATTACGATATAGCAACAAGAAGATTAATTGGATATCTAAAGATTAAATGCACAGTATGGATGGAAACAATTCAATATCATTTATCGGCTATGATGACCAAAACTATTAACAAAAAGAGATGCATACCTGCTTAAAATGCCCATGGACAAGTGCTATTGTCCAAATAGGATTGCCACATCTTGACCGAATGGCTTGTGTTAGATACTTATTCCACACAAATATGCTTTCATATGGCATATTCTCGTCTCCCATTGTTAACATGTTCTTTTGCAGGCTTTGCATAATGGGATATGTATAACTAAAGAAAAAATCTTTTGTCAAATCCACACTAGATAATAACTTCTTGTACCTGCATTTTAAAGAAAAACGAAACTATTCTGAGGCCAATATCTTATTGATGTAAATTAGTAAATTCAGAAACATGCACCTCCATTCACAGGTAGCACACCAACTATAACACTGGCAACAGAATTGCAACAAGTATATCTAAAAACGATATTACTTTAGTTCCACACATTCCTAGAAATCAATAACTTTGAAGTGTGAGCTGCAACATGTAAATAAAAACAACGTATGTTTGTGCATACACATGCAGGTACTTGATAATTTTATCAGACTATGCTAATCCCATGTTGTCCAGCATTTGCTGCAATAATTGGATACACTAGCACTGGATAATTATATTGTCAAATCCCATCATTTCTATCCCCAGCTGTCTCATCAGACAAACTTCAATATCAGTTACCAACTCAACAAATTTTATTTTTTTCAGTACTCATTTTTGTTGTTGTAAATGGGATACATAAAGGTGCAGGAGCATAAAACAAGCATAAGTAAGTAACAGTTTGTCTCATCCTCTGTCGCGACAAAGCTAAAATGCATTAGATATGTAAATCATGCAACCATTATGCCAATATGAAATGCCAAAATAATACATAGACTAAAAAAACCATGTAGAGAATAAAATGTAACAAACAAACATGAGACACAAAAAAAAGTAAGCCAAGCAAACAAGAAACAACTATATGCAAGCAAAAGGAAAGTCAAGTACCTCTGCTCGGTTTTTGAATTAGCCAAATCAGTTTGAATTGTTACATGTGGAATTGTAATCAACTGGGTCTCATCTATACCATATATTGCATGACCACAAATACATCCTATTTGGCGGCGCTTCGTTACTAAAATCAGATAATATGATTCAAGAAACTTCATGCAACCTGAAATTCCAAAAGCACATATATTGTTATCACAAAGAAAACCATCTATCATCAAAATGCGCAAAAACAAAACATTGCATTAATACTAGCCCGCAATTCCATAAAACTTCGCCACAAAGTTCAGGCCCCCGGTAGCACGATTTCCTTCTGCAATCCGCTGAAGCAAGTTTTTGACTTCTTGTGGTGAGTAAACCACTGGGTCTTCACTAATATTGAGATCAGATGGCTCTGACCGGTCAATCTTCAACACCCGAAAGAATTTCTTATTCCGATCACTCGCAACTAGATAAAACCTCTGCTCAGGTAAGAAAACAAAGTATATGGATTCAAGAAACATAAAATTATCTAGAGGAAACAAATTTTAACGACATCATCTTATCGCCGTTTCCATTTCCTTTAAATTAAAATATAACCAACACAGCAAAGACTTAAAATTTCCTAGATTGCACCCCATTCACATGCCTGTCTGGTCTCGTAAAGCCGAAACTTCTCGACAGAGTAGGAATTGGGATCGGCCTCAGAATCGTTGGCAGGGTGGACTTTGGCGTAAGGCAGGAGATTGGACTTTGAAGTACCGGTTTTTGACATTATCGGAGGATTATTTACTTCCAAATACCGGTTTCCCCAATTCTCCGCTAGGGATAGTTCACTGAAATCGGAATTGAGGATTGGAAATTGGGAGGTTTTATGAATTTCAGGGACTTAGCACTGGCTTCTTCTTTAGTGTCAAAGAGAGTCATTCGTCTCTCTTGTTTACGTAAGGTCCAAAACTTAATACATTGGTCTTTCTTTTGCTTTTTCAGGGGGGGCCCTTTTTACCTCAAAACGACGTCGTTCGTTTTAAATCTATTTTCAGAGACGGTCAGGGTCATTTTGATGGAAAAGAAACTACTTAAGTTGATGAGAAATTGTACTACAATACGAAGTTTGCTTTGAAGTCATACCTTAAAACAAGATTAAAATCATCATCATCATCCCTGTTACTTACTAACTGAAAATTAAGTTTTTATGATCTAATATTATGAAAATTAATATCTTAATCATATACATGTGAACTATGGATCATTTATAGGATCGATATTATATTACAACTCTTGGATTCATTCATCTGTCTTGTCCAAACCCATCTATTACCCTGCGTTTGGTTAGTGTCTGCAGCAGGTAGAGACAGGATGAGACAGGACAGAGTTGGACGGGACTGGACAAGAACTGAAGACAGTGAGATGTTTGGTTGCAGTGGACAGGACAGAAAATATTGTCCTTGTCCTAAGGACAGAAATGTGTTTGGTTGCAGAGGACAGAACAAGAAACAGTGTTAATGACAAAAATGCCCTTGTAGTATAATAAGAAGAGTTGTTGTAAGTCATTTATTATTTGATCATTGTATAATTCTTTACATTACAATATTTAATTATGTTATTACCCACTTGTAGCTGTAATAAAATGTATAATTATTCAAATTATTCAAAGTATTATTATGATTATTATTATTATTATTATTATTATTATTATACCTATTATGACTTCTATTTGTTAGTGTTATTAATTTTAGTATGATATTTGTTAAACAAAATTAGTTATGTTATTATAAGTAATTTTATTATTGCGATTAATTATTGTTATTATTAGTGAGATTTATTCTAAATTATGTAATCAAATAACAAGAATAATTATTAGTATTACTAATAATTGTAATGCAACGTTATTATTTGTTATTATTAGTTTATAAAAATTAAACTAATTATTAATAGTTTGTAATTAAACGCAATTACCTGGATTCTTCTTCTTATTATGATTATAATAATAAACATTAGTTAGGACAAACAAATTACATAAAACATCTGAACATTACATAATAGGTTCAAATAAGTTTGACAACCAAGAAATTCAAATACATAATAATTTACATAAATTTAGCTAGAATCTCCTTAATGATGAATCCCAAAATGACCCCAACAGCAATTAGTAACAAGTCACGAGTACATGCCATTTGTTCCTCCAATGTTGCAACTGCGATTGGTTGTTCGGTTGGGACAACTGCGATTGGTTGTGACGTTGTTGGCAGTGATGGTGGGAGCAGGTTTGCTGCGGGTGCATTGGCCGGTTCAGTGGGGGTAGGCTGAATTTGGTTGTTTGGACGACTGCGCACATGTTGATCCCTGGCATAAGCAGTTTCCGCTTCTTCCAAGGTCCGATACCCCTTAAATCTAGCGTTTGGGAAGCCCTGAGTTTGCAATCTCACGTCGTCCCAATTAGTGAATATTCCCACTTGTCGTCCAACGAAGACAACATAAAAGCTGTATCTGGCCATAGTGATGTACCTGCCAATGTAAAATATCACAAAAAGACAAATTACATCGTAGAATCATGAAAAATGCTGACTTTTTTTTTTTTTTACACATTAAGCGTTCACGTTATGGGGTAGGTGAAAGCTTCAGGACTCTTTTCATGCCTCGTACCCACTTGCGCATCCTAAATATGACCTTCAAGCAGCCTCTACAAGAAGAATTGCTTGTCTAGAAACAACTCTTTAAGAAAAGTATTCAACAAAATAAGATATGAGCTTCACGGCGTTACCGCCCGGTACATATTGGTATCTAAAACACGAGTCTAAATCTCTTGTTTAATATTATGGTATTTTATTGTATCCAATAAATCTTAATCATTTATTTACATAGGTCTTATATAGGTCTGGCGTGTATCCTGCGTAAATCCCACAAAATAAATGGTTGAGATTTCATGAGACAGAATAAAACAGGATAATATTAGACAGAGGATCTTGGCTCTTAAAACACTGCTATCTCGTACATTAACGATGGAGCCATACATATTACGCTATTTGCTTTCTATTTCAAATTTTTTAAAGATTAAATTTAAGTTTAAAATTATTAAAAATTTATAAACAATTGATTAATATCAATATTTTCAATCATCTACCATTTCATATTTTGAATCATTTATGTATACAGTTATGCAAATATTTAAATTAAATTATGAGACCATTTTCTATTTCGAAGATAAAGTCTGAAAATAAATTTAAAAACTAAATCTTAATTATAATAATTTTTATCTAATTCTTTAACATTTTCTTGTGTTTTGTTTTATATTAGCAATATAATAATAAGAATTGTTTCGTAATAAGACCTCAAGTAAGATATTGAATTCTTCTCTCAATCAATTATTGACACCCTCCAAGCCACGATGAAGATATTATTTTACGAGGCTTAAGTAATTTGTTTTCGTCCGGTATTTCAATTTTGTTTTATTTAATTTTATCCACATATTTATATAAATTTTATATTTATTTATATAAATATATAGATAAAATTTAATAAAATATAACAGAAAATGGTTAAGTAAAATAAATTATCTGATCCTATTTTTGGGTGATGAGCAGGTCGAAGTTGTTGTAACGAATAATTTTCTTTATTAAAAAAATCTTTTTTTATTAGGGGATCACTCACATCGGAATTATGTTTTGTTTTCTTCTATGTATAAAGTCATTCCCTCCTGTGTACTTACTTTTCCTAGTCTTCTTTCTCCAATCGGTCCATGTCTTAATTACGCTACCATTTACTACCGACATAATTGCCTTCGTGGCTTTATAATTTCTCAACATTAATTTACATAATTAACCTAATTCACTTCTTTTAAATTTAAAATTAGGTAAGATTTTTAAAATTTTATTAAATAAGAACACAAAATATTAGTTTAATATCTAAAAATATAATAAAAGATATAAAATATTTAAATTCAAGAAATCTTATATCAAAATAAAATTTAAAGGAGGATTTAAATTTTAAAAAATTTAAAAATATTTTGCTTTTGACATTCTTTTTATGAATTATTTTTATTTGTTTAAAATTATTGTGTTGATAAAAATATTATCATTACTTTATAATTCATTTTATTATATTATTATATGGTCTTGATTTTTTTAATCCTAATATAAAAGGTTTATAAGCTTTTCATAAATATAAGGTTATAATTTTATATTTAGAAAAATTAAAAAAAATTTGTGAGTTTATTCACGATAATTATTTATTTTCATTTAATTACTCTAATTTTGATTTTTCTCTTCATTGATTAAGACGTAGATTTAGTTGCACATCACATGCTCTCAACCTATCGAAGGATATGAAAAGACCCACTTATCGTGTCTGGTACAGTATTGTATTAATACTAGTTAATATCAGGTATTATTTTGGTTAATTTTTTAAATTTATAAAATAGTTTAATTTTTTTAATTACAAAATAATTCATGGTCATATTTTACAGTTATAGTTTAATTAATTTATCATTTTTTATATCTTATTCATTTTAG
>JANITW010000234.1:11265165-11275614 GCA_027564335.1 Erythroxylum williamsii | reverse complement strand
ATTTATAAATTAATATTTATTTAAAATATATTTTAATTATTAATTCAAAATTTATTTGAATATTTATATATTTTAAATTTAATTATATTCATTAACAATTATTAAAATTTAATTACATATAATTTAATTATAAAACTTAAATAAAATAAAATTACTCATAAATTTTTTGTAAATAATTTTAATTTATTAAATATATAATTTTGAATTAAATTATTCATATTTTTATTAATAACTAATAATTAAATAATATATCTTTAAATGATAATAAATAATAAAAAATAGAAAATAAAAACTACTTTTTATGATTTTCATAATTTTTAAAACCGGAAGAAACCAAAACCAAAAATAGAAATTAAAAATTCAAACAAATAGATTTTTTATTGAAATTGAAAGCAGAAAAAAAAAACAAAAAAAAGAAACAAACACCTCATAAGAAAATGTCTATGTAGTTTATAATTTAACGATTATTTATTATTATAGCACTTAAGCGACTTTCGTGGGAATTTATAAATTTTAACTAATACTTTGATAAAGAGAATAAATATTGAAAAAAGAAGTTAACGCATTAGTAATAAAGAATATGGGTGAGAACACATGACCGTTTTGATTTAGTTACGAGCCTAACCTGAGCTGAATTGTCGTCCCTAATTGTGTAAGATATTGATTGATTGATAATGTACAAACCTACAAATTATTGGTTTTATATATGCTCTTGAAACATACCTATTACTTTGGTGTCTAGAAAATTTTTTAAATGAAAATTAAGAGGAGCTATCACAAATTTTCAGACTTCTTAATTACAAAGGATGATAATCAGGTCCGGCCTCAGACCTAACCCAAAATTAACGGGTATAATATATATTAATTGGGACCAGATCTTTTGGTCCACTTTTTGTGGACTTACTTTGTGTCACTGTATCTGACCCATTCATTTATGTAGGTTCTACATAAATGGATGAGTTAGATGAAGTGACATAGAATTGATCCACAAAAAATAGACTAGAGAATCTACTGGAGTTTATATTTAGAGTTTTCAAAACAATTAGGTCTTAAACTAGATTCAAATTTGAGTTGTTCAAGCTCGACTGATTGATATAAATAAAATATTTTGTTTTATTTAAAATTTAATAAAATTTGGGCGATCTAAAACAACATTATTATATGTTTTGAATTTAAAAAATTTTGGTTAGACAAAATAGGTCCAAGACGTGATTATTGACCATAGAAGATAATATTTGGACTCTTAGAACTAAAAATAAACAATTATAATTGAAATTCTTAATATTCAATATTTTCAACTCATTGTTAAATAATTGAATTTATTCCAATTAATTTATCTAAAATAGGAAAACTAAAACCAAACAACCAACAAGTCAAAGCCAAAGAATTATAACAACAAAAATGGGAATATACTAAAATTGGATGAGCACTAGTAACCTTGACGTGGCGGCAAGGGTAAAGATGTCCGTACACGCGACCAGTAAGTCGGTGGGCATTTCGTAATTTCGACCTTGAATACCTCTTTTTAAAGAAACCAGCTCCAGGGCTGAATTCCATTCTGACATAGTTCCTGAATCTCTCTATAGCCGAACGAATTGTGGTTTCTCCCTCTCTTTCAAGGTAGGCTTTGTTGATTAGGGTTAAGAGGTATCGCTTGTTTTGATTTCGATTCTTAACTATATGTTTCTTCTATTGTTCTTTTGATTTGCTCGACTTCTAGATGTGTTAATTGTCCTATGATGCTCTGTTCTGCTTCAAATTTCATCACTTGGTGGTGTATGTTTTCCGATTATGGGGTGAATTTTCTTAAGACGCAAGGTGGCTTGTTGGTTTTTTAAGAGAAAAAAATAGATCCGGAGATTAAACTATTTGTTGTTTGTCATCCCCTTCCTGTGCTTTCTTATGGAATTGATTGATGTTTGGTGGAGTGTGTCTCTTGTTTGCTATATGACTTTGATGGCCTTTTTTTTTCCCCCTTGATTGAACTATTTGGTTTAAGAATTGTGAATTTCTTTTTCTTGGATGTACCCACGAAAGATACCTAGCTTGTTCCTCGTTTAAATTTGGTTTATGATCTTGATGTTTCCCCACGAGTGAAGGATATTCTTTGGTTTCTACTTTCTTGTGTCCGTAACGGTGTGTTTTGGTAAATATTATCATGATTTCAACAATATGCTGGTATATTTATGTCAATTGTCTTACGGGTCTGTGGTGTTGGTTATGGATTCTCAATATTGAGACGCGGTGTTTTTTGCTCTTTAACAGATGCAGATTTTCGTGAAAACCCTCACTGGCAAGACAATCACCCTAGAGGTTGAAAGCTCAGATACCATTGATAACGTTAAAGCCAAGATTCAAGATAAGGAAGGCATCCCTCCTGACCAGCAGAGGTTGATTTTTGCTGGAAAACAGCTTGAGGATGGCCGCACCCTGGCGGATTACAATATTCAAAAGGAGTCGACCCTTCACTTGGTCCTCCGTCTTCGTGGTGGCATGCAAATCTTTGTTAAGACCCTTACTGGCAAAACAATAACTCTTGAGGTTGAAAGTTCCGACACAATTGATAATGTCAAGACGAAGATTCAAGATAAGGAGGGCATTCCACCTGATCAGCAGAGGCTGATATTTGCTGGAAAACAGCTTGAGGATGGACGCACCCTGGCAGATTATAATATCCAGAAGGAGTCCACCCTTCACTTAGTCCTCCGTCTACGTGGTGGCATGCAAATCTTTGTTAAGACCCTCACTGGCAAGACAATCACCTTGGAAGTCGAAAGCTCCGACACAATAGACAATGTTAAGGCCAAGATTCAGGATAAAGAGGGCATTCCACCTGACCAGCAGAGGCTCATCTTTGCGGGGAAGCAGCTTGAGGATGGTCGCACCCTTGCGGATTATAATATCCAGAAGGAGTCCACCCTTCATTTGGTCCTTCGACTGCGTGGGGGTATGCAGATTTTTGTGAAAACACTTACTGGAAAGACCATCACCCTGGAAGTTGAGAGTTCTGACACGATCGACAATGTCAAGGCCAAGATACAAGATAAGGAGGGCATTCCCCCTGATCAACAAAGACTGATCTTTGCTGGAAAGCAGCTGGAGGATGGACGAACACTTGCAGACTACAATATCCAGAAGGAGTCTACTCTTCACTTGGTGCTTCGTCTGCGAGGTGGGATGCAGATCTTCGTTAAGACCCTTACTGGGAAGACTGTTACCTTGGAGGTGGAAAGCTCAGACACTATTGAGAACGTGAAGGCAAAAATTCAGGACAAAGAGGGTATTCCTCCAGACCAGCAGAGGTTGATTTTTGCTGGGAAGCAGCTCGAGGATGGGAGGACCCTTGCTGATTATAACATTCAGAAAGAATCCACCTTGCACCTTGTTCTTCGCCTTCGTGGTGGTAACTGAGTTGTGTGACCTGGTGACTTCTAGTTCGTTTCTATGTCGTGATGATAGTGTTGCAGTATAGAATAAGTGTTTTACCACAATTGTAAGCCCTTTGTTTCATGTTATTATGGTTGTTCAAACTGTGTTGTTATCATATGTCTAATGGCCTGTTAAGGTCACAGCTAATGTGATTTAGTAATGGAAGTCGTTCTATTCTATTACAGCCTTGCACTGAGCTTTACATTTCCTTCCTTTTTATACTTCTTAATAAAAGAAGTACAATAAATAAGAAAAGCTTTTTAAAGAAATTATTTAGTATTATAATTTTACTATCTTATCTTTTTGATAATAAAAATTATTTACTTAGCTTTTATATTATAGTTGAATTTCAAATATATAATAATTAGGTGATTATAGATGATCACCAATGATTATGTAGTTGATCCCTAAAAAAATTTATTTTAATGACTTAACTTGAATAGATGATAAGAGAGTAGAGTAGGATTAATGATATTGAAATTTATCAACTTTGAAATATTTATGGCAAAAGTAATCAAGTTGATAAAGATTGCAATAAAGCACTCATTATGCCGACTATTGGAGCATAAATATGCAATTAGTTTAAGAATAATGAGTGCTTTATTTATGACAATAAAGATGGTGGACAGCTGATTGCCAAGATTCCAATGGAGAAGAGCCAAAGCTTTCTAATAAATTTCAATTATGGTGGAGATCAAGCATTGAATACTCATGGTTGAGGAAAAAAACCTTAGGCACTTAAATTTCTGCAGTTTAATTTAAAATCCTTCAACAACAGAGGATGGCTTATAAATTGCCAAGAATTAAGGAGAAATGTGAAGTTTGTGAAGGATATGCACTTGAAAAGCACATTGATAACTATTTCCTAAAGAAGTTGCATGAAGAGCCAATGAAAATTTGGAGCTTGATTGTACGGATGTTTGTGGACTTATAAGGATATCGTCTTATGAAGGTAACAAGTATTGTATGAAACAAAAATCTAAAGTGCTCTAAATATTTAAGAAGTTCAAAAGTTTTATTGAAAATCGAAGTGGTTATAAAATAAAATTTGTTAGGAGTGATAAAGGGGAAAAGAGCATACTTCAAATACATTTCAATAATTTTTTAGACATGAAGGCATAGAAAGACAACTTACAGTTGAATATATACCACAACAAAATGATCTAGTTAAAATAAAGAATCAAATTGTGATGGAGATGGCAAAATCAATGATTCATGACAAATGACTATTTACAGTTTTTTTTTTTGCTAAAGCAGTATATATAACGTTGTATTTGCTAAATAGAAGTCCTAAAAACTGTATGAAATCAAACTCCAATTAAAGCATGTAGTGGAGGGAAGCCATTAGTGAAACACTTGAAGGTGTTTGGAAGTGTTTGCTATACTCAAATTCTAAAGGAGAAAAGAACTATACTTGATGAAGTAAGTGAAAATTGTATTTGTGATGGCTATAGCTCTAAATCTAAAGGCTATCGGTTATATACCTTGAAGAATAGCAAAATTTTTATTTGTTGAGATATTTGAGTGGATGAAAGTGCCATTTAAATTGGAATGATAAAAACGTAGAAAAATGAGTTGTTTTACAATGTGATACTGAAGAAAAAGGGGAGGATGAAGAAACATTAAACAATCTCACATTCTAGTTCTCCATCTTCAATTCCAAAGAAAAAACCATAAACAAGAAGATCATTTAATTGAAACGGGTTTACAAACTGAAGCTCAATCTAAATGGCTCAATTCAAAGGAAGAAAGCAAAAGTTATGGCAAGCGTACTTACAATAACTCGAAATTGACTACAACGAGACAATTTCAACAATTGCAAGATTTGATACCATTTAAACTCCAATTGCCATGGCAACCTAAAAAGGATGGAATCTTTATCAACTTGATGTCAAATTTTCTTTTTAAAATGGATAATTGAAACAAGAAGTACATATTCAATGATCTCAAGGCTTTATCAAGAAGGAGAACAAGACAAAGTGTATAAGTTAAAGAAAGCCTTGTATGGATTGAAGAAAGCACTAAGGGTTTGATATAGTCAAACTGATTTTTATTTTATGAAGCTAGGATTTAAGAAAAGTAAGAGTGAGTCAACCTTATATGTGAAGCCTCGAGCTAATTCAAGAATTCTCATTGTTGCTTTATATATTGATGATTTGCTTTATACTAGGAACAATGAAAAAATGATTGCTAAATTTAAGGAATACATGATGAAAAGATATGAAATAAATGATATGGGATTGTTACATCATTTTGTTGGTATGGAGTCTTATTAACAAAATGATGGAATTTTTATTTGTCCAAAGAAGTATATCGAAAATATTCTTGCAAAGCTTGGCATGATATATTGCAAGTCCTTATCCACACCTCTTATTGTGAATGAAATACTTGTCAAAGAAGATGGAGCAAAGAGAAATGATCCTACTTTGTTTAGAAGTTCGATTAGAGATTTACTTTGTCTTACAGCCACAATACCTGATGTTATGTATGCTTCAGGTTTATTATCAAGATTTTTGAACAATCCCAGTAAAATGCATTTTGGAGCAACTAAAAGAGTGATCAGGTACATCAAAGGAAGCCAATTTTGGCATAAAATTCAACAAAGGAATTGATACAATATTGTTTGGTTATTGTGATAGCAATTGGTTGATGATATGAAAAGCACATAAGAATATTGTTTGTCACCTAGTTCTAGAGTTTTTTTCTTAGGCGTCCAAAAAACAATAAAGTGTGCACAATTATTAGCTGAAACTAAATATGTTAGAGCAAGTTTTGCAACTTCACAAGTCATTTGGCTAAGGAGAATTCTTGAAGATGTTGGTGAAAAGCAAAAGGAAGCTACTGTGATATTTTATAATAATAAATCAGCTATTGACATTGCAAGAAATCTAGTATATCATAGAAAAACTTGCCACATTTCTATTAAGCACCATTTTATTAGAGATGCTATTAAAGGAAGAGAGATTGAGCAAAAGTTTTGTAAAAGGGAAGACCAAGTAGCTAACATTTTAACAAAAACACTCTCAATAGACAAATTCATGAATTTCAGAAACATGTATAGAGTTCAAGAACATCACATTAAGGGGGGAACTTTTGTCAGGTCATTTTAATATTGATGTGGGTCCCACCGCACCACGTGGATTAAACTTGGAAATGTGGGACTCATGTGCTTAAATCAAAATATTTAAATTAGATTAATAATATTATTAAATATTGTAAATTTAAACTTAACTAATTTAACTATTTAAAACATTAATTAAAATGTTATTTGAAGGTGAAAAATTCCCAGTTTGCCCTAATTATTTTAATCTAACCTAAATGTTATGAAAAAGTTGTAAAAAATACCTAATCTTTTCCATCAAATATCATGACAATTCTCGGCTTTTGAGTCTTTGTGAAAAGTGTGAATTTATGTGTTTTCTATATAAAATTGAACAGTGGGTACCGACAAGACTTCCGGTACTGTAAAGGACTGTCCAATTGACATTTCAATTAAAGATATGATTTAGGAAATTTGTTTTAGCATGAGCTATTGAAATTTGGAAAGATTTATGAAAGTTTAAGTAAATGAATTGATTGAATTGAAAATTTCTATGCATGAAAGTGAGTGATTCTGAAAGATTTGAATTTCAATTCAGTCCCTAAGGGTCGAAATTTCTAAATTGAAATAGTAAAGTTATAAGAATTGGTATGAGGGCAATTTGGGCGAGACACTTAAGAGTATAAGGCTTAAGGTTAAAGGAAGGGGCAAAATGGACTTTTCATAATTCGTAAGGGTATAAAAAGGAAAATTAGGGTTTGTGAATGAAAAGGAAGGGGGAGATGCAGTGGGAGAGAGGAAGAGAAGAGAAAGGTTTGAGTTTTCGACGAAATCACGAAGAGTTAAGGTTTTTGTGAGCCAAATCAAGTAAGTTTAAGCCTCTTTCTTCCTAATTAGTTGATTGATTCATGTTTTGAGTGATTATAGCTAAAGAATGGGTTACTGATATGTTAGATTTATAGGGTTTGGGATCCTAACTAATTTTTGATGGTTTGTGAATGAAATTGGTTTGAAAATGGACTGGAAAATGGTGTGTGAGTGATGTTTAAGTGTTTAGATGATTTACATGTAGAATAGATTGGAAGAATTTGTTTGAATTGGTTGAAAAAAATCAGGATTTGGGAGGAAATCGGGCTCGCATGTCGCGACGTGCGCATGACGCGCGAATTTGCGCACGCCGTGGCGCCGCGGCGAGGACTCCTTTTCCTGAATGAACATGTTTTGGTTTTTAAGCCATAACTTTTTGTTCAGATTGTTAAAGAAGATATTTTCTGATTTGTTATGAACTAGAGACATTGGTCTCCTCGTTATATGAAGGAGGGAAGTGTTGAATCCGTCGTTAAAGGTTTTTAATTTGGGATAGAAGTTGAGTGTAAAATATGGTTATATGTTGGAGAATAACATTCAGATTTCTGAAACAAATTGACTGATTTTAGTATCAATTGAGTTATGATATTTAGGGATGTTATTGATGGGGAAATTCTTGGGATAGTATCGGGAATGTCACGGAAGTGCATGATACGTATTTGTTGTAAATTGCTACATGAGTTTTATTTCTGATTGGGCAATGTGTAAAATAGAGTGTTTGAATTTTGATAGAGTCATTTGGAAAGTCATCCCATCGACATTACTGAGACTTCCAGGCATTAGCGCGGAAGCCAGGTGAGTGATCTAGACGGTTCTCAAATTATTCAGTGTTATAATTCAGTGATTTATAATGGTGGGACAGTGTTGATTTCGAACTTCGGATAGAAGGTCCAGAGTATTGAAGTGAGTTGATACAGAAATATTATGGGTATGTGAAATTGTGAATGTGTTTTTAATATGACAAATTGTGAATCGATTATCTGATTGTGATATAGGAATACATGAATAAAGTGATTGAATCGTGGCACATGTCGTTCATTCATGAACGCAAAATCAGTTAATGATAGTTGTTACCGAAGCAGCCACTGATCAGAGCTTTTTAGCTCAACATTATAATTGGGCCTCAAGCCCCACAGTTCCGAGCCTTTGGCTCGATGATTAATGAGCCCTTAATGGGACAGTTTTTGAGCCTCTGGCTCGATGATGAATGAGCCCTTAACGGGACAATTTTAGAGCCTCTGGCTCAACGATTTATGAGCCCTTAATGGGACAGTTTCCGAGCCTCTGGCTCGATAATTAATGAGCCCTTAATGGGACAGTTTTAGAGCCTCTGACTCAACGAGTTATGAGCCCTTAGTGGGACAGTTTTAGAGCCTCTGGCTCAACGATTAATGTGCCCTTATGAGGACAGTTCAGGCACTTGGTCACAACACTGAAATAAATTGAAAATGTGTTACATGATGCATTCATTTTGATATGTTTGATTGAATGATAGCAAAATGTCATACACTGGTGTGAAAACAGTTATGGCAAAATGTCATACACTGGTGTGAAAACAGTTATGGGGTACATCTAATTATAGAATGTATGACAAATTGTGATATGCTTAGCGTTGTATGAAATATTAGAGCTGTCGACCAGAGTCGCCACCGATTAGAACTTTTAGCTCAACGTGTGAAAATGAGCTTCAAGCTCATGAATGATTCAGAGCCTTAGGCTCAAAGTATAGTGAGCCTTTTATCCAGCATTGGATAAGGGTCAGATATCATTGAGCCCTTCGATAGGACAGTTTAGGAACTCGGTCACAGCCAAATGATAATAAATGGTAAGCGAGCGAAATATGTTCGTATAAAAAATGGGATGTTGGAATGTGGATTTCTGTTAATGTGTAAATGGGCAATTTTGGGAAAGTGTATTATGAGAAAAAGTTAGATCTATGTGAACTGTAAAATGAGACCAAATAGATAGAGATGTGAATATATGTTATAAATTGTTTCTGTATATGAGTGAGCGGACCATCGATGATGGTCACTCATTGAGTTTGCCAAAAAATTCATCCAAAATTTGCAATTGTTTTTCAGGACTCAGAAGATTACCTCGTTAGGTAACGGGTGTATAGTGATCGCAGAGTGACAGATGAGGACGGGATCAGTTGCGTCTGCATTAGTGTGATGATTTTGATTTATATTATGATGTTTGTATATGAGGACCCTCGTGGTCATCACTTTATTTACCGGTCATGTTTTGTAAGTTTTGTTTTCCGCAACATACATGTAACGTAAGTGTATGTGTGTGTTAAAAGAAAATTTTATACTGTGATTTGACTGAGTGTTGTATCGCGCTACCCTCGTAGGGCACAGAATCGGACATTACCATCGATGTCGGGTCCGGGTCTTACGGGAATGGGGTGTTACATTTATGCTACAAATTATGGAGGTCATGGAATTCCCTTATAGGTTCTTAAGATGGATTCGAGAATGCATTACTACTACATCTTATGGAATTCTGATAAATGGGAGCCCTACGGAGATGTCTAAAGGCAAAAAAAGACTTAGGCAAAGGGATCCTCTGTCACCTTACCTATTCTTAATTTGCGTAGAGTTTCTTACTCAAATGCTTAAATATAACTCTTCTAAGTACCCAAGATTTAAATACCATTCCAAATGTAAGAAGATTTCACTAACTAAATGATGTTTTGTATATGACATCATACTCCTAAGCAAGGTGAATGACTACTCAGTCTCTCTATTGATGAGCACGCTTAATTCTTTTAAAGAGATGTTGGGGTTGAGTATTAACCTTCAAAAGAGTTACTTTATGCTTTCAAAAAGTGCTTCTCACCCTCAAATTCTTTGACTCTAACAACAGGAATGGAATTAAAGGAGCCTCTTCTCGTTTATTTGGGAATTCCTATCTTATCTAGAAGACTAAGTTTTTGTGAATGTATTCCTCTAATTGAAAAATTCAGAAAAGATTAGGTTCATGGACTAATAGAGCCCTATCCTATGGAGGGAAACTTCAACTCTTGAAGTTAGTTATATCATCAATGCAAACTTACTAGTATTCTTATCTATTTCTTTCTAAAGGGCTTACCAAAATAATAGAAAGAATGA
>JANITW010000234.1:11117655-11130893 GCA_027564335.1 Erythroxylum williamsii | reverse complement strand
TTGTAATAAGAAAAAAAGGATATTTTTTGTGTTTATTAGTTATTATTATTATTATTTATTTTAACATGATAAATTAAGATTTAATAATATTAGAAAATTAAATATAATTTATCTTTTATCAAATATCAATCATTAAAGTTGAAAGGTTTTTTCTTCATGAAAACAAAGGAAAAAAATTTTCCTGAGGAAAAAATTTTCCCTGCCATAAATTAATATGAGCCTAGATGGAACTTTTTAAAAGCCCTGAGCTAGAGCACATTACTGTTTAAAGCTACGATATCTCATACTGTCATACAACCGTGGTTTTGCGACATGCTACATTTCTATCTCGGGTGATCACTGTTAAGGGTAAATGAAAACAACATTTGTACATAGAAAGTTGATGTAACGAGATGTTAGACTTTGAGGATGTATTATCGTAGCTTTGTACATAAGAAACAACATTTGTACATAAGAAATGTATTGCCATTTACATTGATGTAATGAGATGTTAGACTTTGAGGATGCATTTTACACACTAATGATTGCAGAGGTTAAAGATACTTGGAGAATATTGATAAGAAACAGAGTAGACAGGTCCATGCAAATATTTAGATGGTCAGCCTTCTGAGCTAGCTCTTTTAGAATGAGTCCTTTGAGTTTTCTTCTTATAATATCTTCTTATAAATTAAGCATTATGTTTATTAATATATTACATTTCAAATATTGCTATCTGGAAGTTGTAAATATAATTTCAGTTAATTAACTATATTAGCGATCTCCAAGCACCAAGATACATGTACCAAAAAAGATATTTCACTGAGTGAACTTTACTTATTTATAGGCGAATTTGAACTCAAGTTCGGTTAATCTTATTTATAGGTTCGATTCATACAATTCAGGTCCGATTCACAGATTTACCTAGAATTATAAACGAAAATTATCATCAATTCCTATATATAGCTTCAACTTAGTAGCAAAAACTTATCATTTTTCATCAGAAAACATTTCCAGTTGTGAGTGACTTTAGTTCTCTCTTTACCGACACATTAAAAAAATGTAATTTTTAAAAGAAACTTCTCCATGCATGCCAATACTTTTGGTTTTTCATTTTGTAGTGAGAGTATGGTTTCAGCGGAAAGTAATTCTATTACTGGACGTTATGTTTATATTCTGATCACAATAAGTCAAACGACCTCAACTACCGTGAGTTATAATATAGTTTGTGATTTGATTTTGTTTGACATTTTGGTCATAGTCCTTTTCCTGTTCAGTTTTTTCTTAGGACTCAGCATGGTGACTATAATACCATATACATATATATCCTTGCAAAACAGTACAGAAAACACTTTGATGTCTATCTATTGAACCTTTGGCTGTTATCTTTTGAGTTGTCTTTTCCATCGTCTATCATTGCATGTAATTTATTTTGTGCAAAAGAAAGGAAAATTCTATAATAGGTTGAGTTATGATAAAAAAATATATATGTAGTTTTCTCGTATGCTTGTGGCCTGAAGGTTTAGATGACTCGAAGGTCAGAATACTATATGCTTTGTTGCGTCTACTAAGGTGCCTATTTAATATAAGATGTTTAGTATCTCAGTTTTTTATGCATTGGATTCCTAAAAGGCTTTTTTTCGTTTTTTTATGCACAGGGAATCCTGAGGCTGTTCATATCTGCATCTTATGTTTGTGATTAATTCCAAATAATTAATGCTTTTGTTACCATTTTTCTGTGTTAGGTTTATCAATGCTCATTGGTCCAATTATTTTGGATGATTAAATTTAAGATTTAATTAAAGCAAGTTTAGCCTTCTGCAAGTTAATCATTTAATATTTACAAGTGTTCATGTTTGATCCGACAGATAATGCCTGAGACGTGTAATTACTTCACGAAAGAACTTACTAAACCCATCTAAGCTAACTTGAGGCAATTGTAGGTGGTTCTGCCTAAGGTATAGATATTGATTCTTATATGTAGAACCTTTTCTTTACAATATCTCAAATTATTTTTTTAAATGTTCATGAAATTTACAACTACAAAAGCTTTTATTTTTTAATTTTTTTAATCAGATGTCAACCTTCATGAACTACACTAGTAATGCCCCACCATTGACTCACAAAACAAAAGTAATGGAGATACTTCTCACTTCTCAGAGTGTTGGTGGTATTGATATGACTTCTATAACAACTTCTGGCAATCCTAAAACACCTGATTTTAATGTATCAAATCTGCCTAAGCCTCCTACCACCTTTTCAAACAAGAAAAGATCTTGAGTTTGGGAACACTATATCAAGTTAGGTGAAGCTAACGATAGGGTTGGTGTATGTCAATATTGTAAGAAATCTCTCGCTTGTAAAAAAAATAATGGTACTACCAGCTTGATCAATCGTTTGGATAGAAGTGTTAAATATCTATATAAAAAGCACAAAGAACCCAAAAGTAGACAAAAAACTATAGAAGGAGCGATAGTAGAAAAAGGTGAAGATGAAAATGGCACATCACGGTTAGAATATTAAGGAAATTCAGTAAATTTTATACTTTGCATATTTTAATATTTGCTTATTTGTGTATAAGCATTTTAGACACATACAATTTTTGTGCATGTATTCATGACATCCCTGGTATAATTGGTTTTAAAATTTTGATTAAGTTGAGAATTTTGGTTTATTGGTTTTATTTGGAAATTATTAGTAATATTTTGGAAAATATCTGAAAATTTTAGAAATTTTGGGATATTAAAAAAAATAGGCCAATAGCTTAATGACATATAGCACTCCTTGTAGATGACAAATGACTCATATGCAATGGGGTCATGTATCAAGGTAATAATTAAACATGCAAGCATGTGTTTTGAAAGCAAGCTGCTGTAACTCTTTGTTGTTCTCCATCTTTTGCTTAGTTTTGCATGCGACACCGAAACTCTGTTCTTCACTGTCAAAGTTGGGATTTTTCTGAAGAGGCAAGTAAGTTGTATGATAGTTTCTGGGTGTTTTGCAAATATATTGATGTTATTGTAGTACTGGAATTGAGTACAAGCATGAGAAGTTTCAGTATTATAGCTTCAATAATGCCCAGGATGTTTTATATAAACTTAGTCTGATTTCGAAAATATGCAGATTATGTTATGGAGATTGGGAGAATGGAAGTTGATTGTAATGTGATCAAGTACATAAAAATGTGGTAAAGAACGGTGTGGCTATAGGTTCTACATTGGTTGTAGTTTGAAAATAAAGTCACAGTAGTAAGAATGAAAAATACTCAGTAGTGAGAGAAAGTTTGTGTAAGGAATTAATTTTTCGTGTTTAAATATAGATTTGTCTTGTTTGAGTTGTGGTGAGTTGGAATGGAAATAGAGGAATTTGTTTAAGTGTGATATGTGCTTATTGAATAAGATTGAAGTGTAAAATCTAGGAAGTTTGAAGATGACAAACTTGAAAATTTTCATCTTTGTGAAAGTTCGTCGCGACCAACTTGAAGAATTTGATTTCTGTGAAAGTTTGCCACAGCCAACTCTTAAGTTCGACGTGGCAAACTTTTAAGAAAATGTTGAAGAATTTTGCTATCTAGAAAGTTCATCGCGGCCAACTTTTGGCTCGCCGTGACTAAGCTTCCTGATAGCTTAAACATACTTTGGTATTTTAGGCATAACTTTCTCTGTAGTTATCCGAATGGAGTAATTTTTAATTTGGAGTAAGACAGAGACATAAGGCTACAAATTTTCTGAAGATATTAAATTATAATTCTGCCTTTAAGAATTTTATAATTTGATTGGAAGTTGAGATAAGAATTTTGATGAAGCTCAAGAATAGCCTGAAATCTTTTGAATATAACTTTCAGTATACTAAACCAAATTGGACGAACTTAGTATTATTGGAAACCTAAAATAAACAGGGACAACTTTCTAGAAGGAAGTATTACCTAACTACCTCAACTACCTGATGAGGATAATTGAGCAAGGTGGATCCGAAAGTTGAGTGTGAAATAGATCTGGATTGAGGGTTTGAGTATAGTTTCACATGATCGATAATGTGATAAGATTAGGGATAAGAAACCCAGATTTTTGACATGAACATACATCATACATATTCAGTATACATGGGTGTGCATAATTGAATTAATAATTGTGCACAATAGTAATATATGTTTGTATTGAATGCTTTAAAGGAACCTTTTGAGCGACCGATTCCAGATATTGCCGGGACTTCGAGGCAATAAATAATAAGGGAGCTTTTGTAAGTAATTTAGACAGTAAATTTTGTGAGCAAATTTTGATGGTTTTGCTTTGACTATGTTTTTGCTATTGATTTGGAATATTGAATGATTTGCAAAGCTGTAAGTATATGATATGCTTGAATACATGGTATGAAACATTGGTTGACATGTAAATTGAATTTCAGATATTTGTGTTTTTGAATATGTTAATACCTAGTTGTGGATAAATAAGCATGTTTATAACGGTCTGCAACTGCTTCTGTGACACTTCGGTGTCTTCTATTATTGACACTTCGGTGTCTTCTGTTAGTGACACTTCGATGTCGAGACTTCGGTCTCTTTTGTGACACTTCGGTGTCAAGACTTTGGTCTCTTTTATATAAGTCTCGTTTTCTACTTCTGTAAATGAATTTATTAGTCTTCTGATTTTATACTCTGATGTCTGTTTGATTTGTTATAAGATAAATTATTTTGAAGGTTTATACCTTTTGTGTGATGCAATTCTGATAACCATAATATATGTTCTGAAATGCAATAAATTCGATTTACTGTTTAAAAATTCTTTTAAAGTGAATTAGTTATTACTCACTAAGTTATATGCTTAGTACGGTGGATTTATCCCATGTAGGTTAAGAGAGAAGGACGTAAGGACTGGGACAAGTCAACCGCAATGGCAAAAGGAGTCTAAATTTGTTTTGATTAAAATGTATTTTGAGTTTTTTTTGGACTTGTTTGTTATGTATGTGACTCTTGAATTTTGTTTCAAGGTTTGTAACAACCTTAATTCAGGCTGGTTCCGGTTTGGAATAAGTTGTATTTAAGCTCAGTATATTATGATGTATGTTTTCTTCGAATTGCTTATGCTTTGAGTATTGAGAATGCATGATGAATGTTTCGTATGTTGTATGTTATCTGCGTGGCACTTTTGTATCCTCCCAGGGGATATTAGGGCGTTAGATAATATGGATGTTTGATCAAGAAAGATGTAGGAAGACACTTGCTAGAATGATTATTATTGATGAGTTACCTTTTTGTCATGTAGAGTAAGAGGGGTTTCGTGATTTTTGTGCAGATATCCAACCAAAATTTAAAGTTCCTTCTCACAATACAATGACTAGAGATTATTATGCACTTTACTTAGAAGAGAGAAAGAAGATGAAGGAGTTTTTAAAGAAATTGCCTTCTAGGGTTTGTCTTAAAATAGACACTTGGACATCATGTCAAAATCTCAGTTATATGTGTCTCACAACACATTTTATTGATGACGACAGGAAATTATGCAAAAGACTTATAAACTTTTGCCCAATTTCTGGTCATTCAGGTGATACAATTGGTAGGGCTGTTGAGACTTGTTTGGTTAGTTAGGATATTAAAAAAATATTCACTATAATGGTGGATAATGCAAGTTCAAATGATAGAGCTATTCGATACTTCAGAAAAAGAATCAATAGTTTTAAGAGTGGTGTATTGAAAGGTGAGTTTATACAAATGAGATGTGCTGCAAACTTCTTAGGTTTAATTGTGAAAGAGGGGTTGTCAGAATTGGGTGATTCAATCATTAGGATTTGCAATGCAATGAAATATGTTCGGTCTTCTTCAGCTAGAATGGCAAAGTTCAAGTCTTGTATAGAAAAAGAGAAAATAGACAGCAAGAGTATTGTTTGTCTAGATGTTGAAACAAGATGGAATTATACTTATTTAATGTTAGAGTCAGCTTTGAAATTTTAGAAAGCATTTGATTTATTGGATAGTCAAGATTCTAAGTATGTTGAAGACCTTTCTGAAAAGAAGAATAGAAGAGGTGAGAATAAAAATAATAAAGGTGTTCCTAGTGAAAGTGATTGGGAGTACGCACGTAACTTGCTGTCTTTTCTTTCTATCTTTTATGATGCTATTTTAAAATTGTCTAGCTTTTATTATGTAATTGCTAATGAGTACATGAAATAAATTTTTGGCATTGGGATGGTTATTTCAAAGAGATGTGGACTTGGTGATTTTATTGCAAGAAATATGGCTTTGAGGAAGAAGAAGAAGCATGATAAGTATTGGAGAGATGTTAATATCAACTGCATGTTGTTTATTGCTGCCATTCTCGATCTACGCCGCAAATTGAAGTATGTGAATTTTGTGATTAGTAAAGCATATGATGATGTCAAATCTGAGCAACTGTGTGAGAAAGTAAAAATCACTTTAGATTTGATGTTTGATTTCTAAAAAATCACTTTAGATTTTATGTTTGATTTCTACTGATCCTCTATGTCTTTTCCTGTTGCACAATCAAGCGTCCAATCTCAAGCTTCAAGTGATATGGAAGTTGATAACATCAAAGATGTTGCAGCTTTTTTGGATAATATTTTTGAAGAGCAGGAGGTTAGTCAAACAAGTGGGGAAACCAAAAGTGAGCTAGATAAATATTTAGTTGAAGATTGTGAACCCAAAGGCAAGACTTTCAATGTATTGAGTTGATGGAAACTAAATTCTGCTAAGTATCTAGTGCTTGCTTCAATGGCTCGAGATGTTTTAATTATGCCTGTATCTACTGTTGCATCTGAGTTAGCTTTTAGTACAAGAGGTTGAGTGCTTGATTCATTTCGTAGCTCTCTTACTCCAAAGATGGTAGAGGCTCTTGTTTGTGGACAATATTGGTTAAGAAAATCACAAGCTCCTCTTTACATGGAAGAGAGACTTGAAGAACTTGAGCAAATTGAATCAGGTAATCTAATTTACTTTACCTTGTTTTAATATACAAATAAATAAATAATTCTTTTTTCAATTAAAAAAAAACGTGTCTAACTCTTTTTATTCTTTATTTTCGATAGATGTGGCTTTCTGTATAACAGTGGATCATCCTACCATCCTATTCAAAGAATAATTATTTAATAATTTATCTCCTTTTTTTTCTAGTATGGATCTTTTATAAGACATTATTTGGCTTATTATTACTTTGCTTGGGTTTAATATATTAGATTAATCTTTGATGGATTTTATATGCATACTTTTATTAATAATTTGTATTTGTTTTCACTAATTGTTTTTATAATTTTTTATATATATGTTATATGAATAGGTTCTGATTACCTTGAGAACCGAACTTGAAAATATGTTAACCGATCCTATAGGTTCTTTAGATTCAGGTTCAGGTTCAGGTTCAGGTTCGTGAAATTGTCGAACTGACATTCAGGTTCAGATTATTTATGAACGGGTCAGGTTACCCTACCATGAACACCCCTACTGTGTTGCTATCATGTCTAATGGCCTATTAAGGTTGCAGTAATGTGCGTTAGTAATGAAAATCATTCTATTACACCCTGTGCTGAGCTATAATATGCTCCTTTCCTTTTTGAGAGACTCTTTCTGCTCATGCTTGATCTAGTTTTCTGTCATCCACATTGACAATCACGTGACTTCCTCAGTTTTGCATTTAGGTAACAATCGTTAGATTGATTTGCAATGAGTAGCTATACCAGTATGTGCTATTAAATAAGTTATAGGACAGTTTTGTTTCAACTCCTATAAATCCTTGTGTTTTTGTAAGGCTATGGACAAATTATGTTATTCTCATTGTAGCAGCTGTTAGACCCCCAAGTTCAGGCTGCAGGATCATGTGAGTGTTGGCGAGCCTTAGACAATGCTTGTTACGTAAGTCGGCATAAGAAAGGCGTGTTGACGAGAGAACAAGGTGAAGTCTTACAAGTTGGTGAGCAAAACTCGAGGAACTTGCGAAGTAAGCAAGGGATGCGGAAAGTATCGGCAAAGATCTCAAGAGTAGGCGAGATTCGATATGTGTGGGCACGTGTAGGTGCGTATTGGAGGAAATATTCGACTAGACATGAGATTCGGATGCGAGGTTGCACAGAGTTAGTGAACTAAGTCATACGAGACTCGAGGGTGCGTGAGAATGCGCGAAGGCATGCAAGTGCGATAAGACGCATAAATATTTAACTTCTACGAGACAGGTCGAAGGTATGTAAAGTATGTGAGATTTTATACTAACTCGAATTAGGCCTTGTACTTAGTCATGGAATGACGAGGCTACACCATAAATGAGCTTAATCATGAAAGATAGACTTGTCCATGGACATACATTGATAGACCTATGTGCGGATAAGCCTTAGTAACTTGGAAAACACATTAACAGTAACGTGGAAACTGTGAATGATGTGACATATGATCACGTGGTGGATAAGATCACAGTGAATGAACATCAGCATTAAGAGATAAAGATCATGTGGAAGGAACATCTGAAGATAGAGGAGATATTCATGGATAAGGATAATTATTCTTAAATAGGGTAATCTTTTATCTTGTTAATGTGATGTAACTTAATCCTATTAGATAGAGTCTTAATGGAATGAGAATGTCATCTATTAGTTAGTTTGACGTAATATGATAAGGATAAGAATGGATAAGAATGTGATCTTAGCTAGTAGAGTTCTATTAGAATTTTAACTTAGTCATCTAGAGATGCCTATAAATAGCTCATTAAAGTTGAGAGCTATTTATTCAATCATTGAGTCATTCACTCGTTGAGAGAAACCACTCAGAAGAGAGAGCTTTGAGAGTTGAGAGCTTTTGGGGAAGTTCTCATTGTAAGGGCTTTGAACAGGGAGTGTAAGGGCTTCGAGTAGGGAGTTCCTTGTAATTGCTTCGAGAAGGAGGTACTTGTATCTTTTGTTAACATTTTGTTGAGAGTTAATTGAAGATTAGCTTTAGCTATATGTCTCTTGTTGCTTTCTTTACTCTGTTATAAGCTTGTGTTATTTTGTGTGAGAGAGAAACACTTTAAACACTTGTGTGCGCAAGAGGTGTTCAAGGGCTAACAGAATTGTTCGACGACATTTACGTGAAAAGTTTGAATCTTGTTTAAGCAGACCTAAGCGGGATTGCCATACGAAGGTGTTGGAGCCCGATTTTTAAGTGAAATTTAGAAATAGAAAAAGTATGAAATAAGGATGTTTGAATGTCAATTATGAAATAGATGTGATTATGTTTTTAAAAAAAATTGATGAGAAAAAGAATTGATAGATTTTGATGACTTTGAGATTTGAATATATTTGTATGGATTATACAAGTTTAAGTGAATGACAAATTGAAAATTAAGTTGAAAATCAAGAAATAAAGAGAAAAAGTGTGAAAATATGACAAGTTTGACCTTTTGGCCATTGAGAGTTGACTTTTTGATTTAGGCAAAATTTGAGAAAATGATCTACATGAAACTTATAGCTTATATTGAGAGCTTTCTGTCTCCATAAAGTTTGATATTTTTCGATATCAGGAGTGAAAGTTATGAACGGTCAAAATTATGTATTTGTTTTGCTTTGGTTTGGGTTGACAAGTATTTGGTAGAAACTTTGTTTGTATTTTTGACCCTTTTAGAGCTTGAATTGGATTGAGAGGTCTTCTTGAAGATTGTAACACATGTTTAGAGCTTTCTAATGGTGTATTATGTGCCTTATTTGGAGTTAGGAATAAAAACTTATGGGAGTTAGACCTAGTTTAGTTACTGTTCATTTGGTAGATTTGTGTAGAACTTTTGGAAGGATTTTTCACCCCTTTAGAGACTGATTTGATTTTTGCATCCTTCATAGAGAATGTAGATTATCTTTCTATCTTTCCATTTATGTATAATATGAACTTTTTGGAGTTAGGAGCAAAAAGTTATGAGGTTTGGAAGATTGCAGATACTGTTCATTTGGTTCATTTACTGTTCCATTGGCCATTTTATAGGCAGAAACTTTGAGAGTGTTTTTACCTCTTTAATGACTGATTTGATTTTTGTACCCTTCATGAAAATTGTAGCTCAATGGTAAGAGGCGTGCTTGTAAAAGCAACAAAACCTTGAGGTCTAGAGTTCAAGTACCAAAGAGGACAATACTGATTAAGGTTGTGGTCGCGTGCAAACTTGAGGTACGCGAGGCCTGTTCGCCCTGGTACACAAAACACGGATCCAACAGGTGGCACGTGGGAAAGGTGTCAATGGAAGAGAAGGCTTGCTTCAGTCTTTAATAGTTGGCGAAGGAGTCTTTGAGGGAACCGTTCATGGAGGAGTGTCTATAGATTATTTTGACGAGGGCGTCAAATTCTTCTAATAAGGGTGGTTTGTTAGACCCCTAAGTTCAGACTGCAGGATCGTACGAGTGTTGGCGAGCCTTGGCCAATGCTTGTCACGTAGGTCGGCACGAGGAAGGCATATTGACGAGGAAACAAGGCGAAGTCTTACGAGTTGGTGAGCAAAACTTGAGGAACTTGCGAAGTAGGTGAGGGATGCAAGAAATATCGACAAAGATCTCGAAAGTAGGCGAGATTCGATACGTGTGGCCATAAAATTAAATCCCTTGTTAAAATATTAAATACAAATTAAGAACGTGATTGTTGTCTTCAATTATTACAAGAATAAACTAAAGTTTTGTTTATTGTTAGGCTTATTGAGCAAACTCAAATTGCTTTAGCTTCAATATGTTTAATCTTATAACAATAGGTTTTAACCAAAATTTGCAGTGATTTAGATAAACAAACTCACGATGATATAAATTTAGAGTTAGAATTAGAAATAACATTTAAGATATGTTTTGGTAAAAGTCATTACCTAACAATTCTAAAAGTCACACGAAATATAATTAATAAAGTTGTTATCTACCTAATTTAAGTTTAATTGGTTTGTTAAGCAAACTCAAAATCAACTAAATTTGAATGATATCCTAGCATACTAAACAGATTAAAGTAGTATTTTCGAAGAGTAGTGAGGGTTATTATATATAATAAAATAGTGAAAGTAACCAGATACATAATTAAAGTCCTAATCTCATTTCATAATTATGACATATAACTAATACTTACTTTTCTTACATTTATAATTTATTCTGAGTAGAATTTACCTTATTTAGTATATTTGATATTAAGTTAATGAACTTAATATTTTTTGGACATAGGTTATATTTAAAAAGAGTTCCCAAAGTTAGATAGAAAAGTTGCATGTCCATTATGCAATTTTGTTATTAATCCATGTTGGAGATTTGATATTAAAGTTTTAGAGATATATTAATATCATATAAATGACAAAATATATTGACATTTTAAATTGACTAATTTCACGTCAATCTTAACAACAACATGTAAGATGAATGTTAACCAAGGTAACATAATACAAGAGGTTGCATAAAGTGGAACTCAAGGGTATAGTATCTTAATAAAATTATTTCACTCAATTTAACTTACTAAACCATAAATAGGGACTACAATCAAAGACTTTGCTTTAGTTCGATAATAGTTGTTATAAGTAGAAAATGATTGTATGACTCAGTGATGTTAAAATTGGACTAGACCGGACCGACTGGCTCAAGTTAAACTGATCTCCAGACATAAGAGAGTTCTAACAGAGCTTGTCTTTCGTGTTCCAAAGCAACCATAACCAATATCATGGAACCAACCTTCAAGTATAACCATTATCGTTACCACCCACAACTTGATTGTTCTCACCATTTCAATCTGTGGGCATGATATTGTTTGCAGAGGCTGTGAACCTCTTTTATAGAGAATTCAACATGAGCCAGAAAATCAGTAAAAATCAATGACTAAAAAGTTAAATTGGTTCATTAATTTAACTATAAAATCTTGACTAGTGAGTTTTCAACTTTTCAAATTGATTTAATGTAATAATTTTTGTTGTTAAAAATCAATAAATTTATTAATTAATCAGCCAATTTTTCGTAAACTAATCACATTTTATAAACTAAAATAAATTCATTAATTTTTATTTATTAGTTTTCTTTTTTAATTAAACTACAAATTTTAATCGATCTCCTTTAAACATGTTTAAATTCTACAATTTTTAATCTAGTTTTATAATGGTTTGATTTATTCTTTGAAACCTTGTAAAATCTTGCAAGTTTAACTTTGGTCTAATTTTTAAAATATTAGTTAGAATACTAACGAAATTAACATTTTAAACTAAATTATTAAAATTATAAAAAGTTGATTAAAGAATTAAGAAATTTTAACACTGAATTAAAACTTGAAGCATTAAAAATTTAATATCCTTTTCAACTATTTATGAATTATAACGATATAGTCTTCTTCTAGACACAGTTTAACCTCGTTTAATTATCATGACCCGTTGCTTCAAAACTAGTAAGTTACAGGGATAAGATATTCTGTTTAAATATTACCCTGTCTTATTCTGTCTCATGAAATCTCAACCATTTATTTTCAACCATTTATTTTGTGAGATTTACGCAGGACCTACATAGGATCCACATAAATAAATGGCTGAGATTTATTGGACACAATAAGATACTATAATATTGGACAGAATATCTTAACTCTAAATTTCGAGTCAAATTATCTCTTCTCGTTATTCTGATTATATCATGTTGGACGAGTATCCATCTTTTTCAATTATTCTCCTAAGCAACTATCAGCCTCGTAATAAGAATTTCAGTCACGTCCCTTGTCAATGCTGTTGTTTTCTTCCATCTATCACTGTCAAACAGCAACTCTGATCTCTTTCGTCCTCATTGTTCTTGACGTGACGAAGTCAACATGATGAAGGTGAGCCACCCACCCACCTGTGGAATTAACGCGTATTTGTAATTGTGTTTAGGGAGACCTCAAGTCAATGAGAGAAAAATGAGAGACGAGAGAAAAATGAGCAGCAAGATTCCATTTGCTATCATTGATTTAACGTAGGGACCACACATGGGTTATTTCGTCAATTTTTTTATAACCAGACAACTTCTGGTTAGAGAGTTTAGAGAATTTCAGATTTAGTGCTTAGGAACACATTATCTGTCACAGATTAGGGAAAAGAAAGCAAGATTGGAGTGTAAATCTGTGAAAAGAAAGCAAGCTTGGAGTGTAAGTTTCAGGTATATTGTCCAGATACACAAGTATTTTCTTCTTAAGGGTACAAAATCTTAAGGCGTGCCTCTTAGAAACTTTACACTGTCAATCTTTCCCTATTTTAACGACCTCAAATATGTTTTGCGGTCTAAGATTTTTTGATATATACGTTCCTCGTGAAGCAACAATTGTAAAATGTTACATG
>JANITW010000234.1:11085817-11116939 GCA_027564335.1 Erythroxylum williamsii | reverse complement strand
TAAATATTAACCCTTAAATTAGTTATTTTTTGGTTCAATTATCGATCCCATTTTTAAAACATTAGTTTCAATATTCATTGATAAAATTTTGTGTAAATGAATATTTAGAATATCTAAAATAAGAAAACTAAAACCAAAGAACCAAGAAGTCAAAGCCAAAAGAATTATTCAACAAAATTGGGAGCATCACATAACGTGTGTGACTAAAATGCGGCAAGGGTAAAGACATCTAACCGCAACCAGTAAGTCGGTGGGCATATCGTAATTTCAACCTCTGACGACGTCTTTTTAAAGCAACAGCCTCTAGGTTAGAGCACCATTCTGATATTTTCTGCTAAATCTCTCTGCAGCCAAACGCATAGTATTCTCTTCCTTTTTCTCAAGGTAGGCTTCTTTGATTAGGGTTAAGAGGTATGCTTGTTTTGATTTCGATGCTGAGATATGTTTCTGTTCGATGGAGTTATTTATGTTTGTGTTCGATGGAGTTATGATCATTCTTTTTTTATTTGGTTGATTTCTAGATGTGTTTATTGTTCTATGCAGCTCTGATCTGTTCGAAATTTCTTCACTTCTTGGTGTGCATGTTTCGGGTTATGTGGTGGATTTTCTTTCACTCTCATGGGGGCTTGATGGTTTCTTTTTCTTTAATTATTAGATCCAGAAATGGATCTTCTTTTCTGTTTCTGGTCCTTGTCCTGTGTTTTCTTATGGGATTGATTGGTATTTGGTGAAGCGTCTGTCTTGTTTGCTATATGACTTCGATGGGGTTTTTTTCCCCTCGATTGAACTATTTGGGTTAAGACTTTTTTTTTTTTAGGATGAACCCATGAAAAATACCTGCTTTGTACCTCGTTGTTTAACTTGGGTTGATGATCTTGATGTTTTCACATGGTTGAACAATGTTGTTTGGTTTCTTTTTCTTGTGTACGTCATGTGTTTCGATAATTATTATCGCTTCAGTAATATGCAGTTATATTAATGTTCAATCATCTTATGGTTGTTTGGTGTTGGTTTTGGAGAATGCTGGTTTTGGATTCTCAGTACCGAGATTTGATGTTTTTTTATCCCTAGCAGATGCAGATTTTCGTGAAAACCCTCACTGGCAAGACAATAACCCTAGAGGTTGAAAGCTCGGACACTATCGACAATGTTAAGGCCAAGATTCAAGATAAGGAAGGCATCCCTCCTGATCAGCAAAGGTTGATTTTTGCTGGAAAACAGCTTGAGGATGGCCGAACCCTGGCAGATTACAATATTCAAAAGGAGTCCACCCTTCACTTGGTCCTCCGTCTACGTGGTGGGATGCAAATCTTTGTTAAGACCCTCACTGGCAAGACAATCACCTTGGAAGTCGAAAGCTCTGACACAATTGACAATGTCAAGGCCAAAATCCAGGATAAGGAGGGCATTCCACCTGACCAACAGAGGCTTATCTTTGCAGGGAAGCAGCTAGAGGATGGCCGAACTCTTGCAGATTATAATATCCAGAAGGAGTCCACTCTTCATTTGGTGCTTCGCCTTCGAGGAGGTATGCAGATATTTGTTAAGACCCTCACTGGCAAGACGATTACTTTGGAAGTAGAAAGCTCTGACACAATTGACAATGTTAAGGCCAAGATCCAGGATAAAGAGGGTATCCCACCTGATCAGCAGAGGCTCATCTTTGCTGGGAAGCAACTTGAGGATGGTCGCACCCTTGCAGATTATAACATTCAGAAAGAATCCACCCTTCATTTAGTCCTACGGCTGAGAGGGGGTATGCAGATTTTTGTGAAAACGCTAACTGGAAAGACCATAACTCTAGAAGTTGAGAGCTCTGACACAATTGACAATGTCAAGGCCAAGATACAAGATAAGGAGGGCATTCCCCCTGATCAGCAAAGACTGATCTTTGCTGGAAAGCAGCTGGAGGATGGCCGAACACTTGCAGACTACAACATCCAAAAGGAATCGACTCTTCACTTGGTGCTTCGACTTCGTGGTGGGATGCAGATCTTCGTTAAGACCCTTACTGGGAAGACAATTACCTTGGAGGTGGAAAGTTCAGATACTATTGACAACGTGAAGGCTAAAATCCAGGACAAGGAGGGTATTCCACCAGATCAGCAGAGGCTGATTTTTGCTGGGAAGCAGCTCGAGGATGGGAGGACCCTAGCTGATTATAACATCCAGAAGGAGTCCACCCTGCACCTTGTACTTCGCCTTCGTGGTGGTTACTGAGTTGTGTGGCCATGCAATTTATAGTCCTTTTATGTCATGGATGGTGGTGTTGGAGCTTTGAATAAGTGTTTACATCATAATTGTAATCCCTCTGATTCCTGTTATGATTATTCAAACTGTGTTGTTAGCATGTCTAGTGGCCTGTTTAAGGTTGCAGTAATGTGCGTTAGTAATGAAAATCACCTTTCCTTTCCTTTTTGAGAGACTCTTTCGGCTCTTGATCTAGTTTCCTGTCATCAGCACGTTTTGTTTCAACTCCTGTAAATCCTTGTGTTTTTGTAAGGCCATGGACAAATTATGTTGGACTCATCGTAGCAACCATGCTGAAATTGTCACCATAATTATTTAACAATATGAGAATTGGTTATCAATATTTTAGCAATTGTTCATATTAAATTAAAAAACTGTTTATTCTCTTCTATTTATGTTATATATGATAATTATAATTCTTTTCTATTAATGTTTTATTAACTACTTACGTAATTGATAAAATTAATTTATCTTATTTAGTGTTCTAATTATATAGTAATAAAGCTACATTCATAATGATAATTAAATTAGTTTTTGTCTTCTTGAGATATAAAAATAAAAAATAAAAAATCGAATGGCTTCTTAACAATTGAGATTTAGGCACTTATTCAGTGTTTTTTTCCCCCTAATTTGGGACACTTAAATAAAATGACAAAATTTAAGCATTAACAATATAATTATTTATTCGAAAATTTAAGGAAAAACTCAAGCTGATGTGATATTTAAAAATTAATATTTTTCGAAGTTGCAGCAACAAAGTCCACTTAGCAACAGCCTGTAGTATTGTAAACCAGTGGCTGTGCAGTATAGCAAGTGGATGGAAGTTCAGCAGTTTCTTTGGAATGACTCGACCATGGTTGTCAAATGCTTGTTTATCTGGGAATTGGCGTGAGCACATTCTAAAACAAGTGGACAGAAATGGAGCTATCTGTGTGGTTGGTTGTATGTATTGCATTACGAGGCATATAAAATCCCACTTCACAACCACTTTCTGTATTAATTATATCATCAACTTAAATCATAACCATCAGAAAGGAAGAACTTCTGGAATTACAAACCATTGTTTATTCTATCTTGCGTAGGCATTATTTATTCTTGGAATCACAGTTGTGTTCCATTCGATTCAACTATCAGACCTAGCATTGAACTGAAGTGCCACCAGTAAGGTGGAGAACGCAGTTCTTAGGTGCGAGACAACAATTGCATCTGGGCGGCAGTTTCTGGTAACCTGAAGATGGGCAAGTCATGTAGTCGACATCCAAGCAGTACAACGGGCAAGCTTTGGCTGCCACAACTCCAGAACCCACATCCGTTGATGCAATTCCTGATGTTCATGAAGTTTGAAGGAACAAGAACTGTAACCCAAAAAATGTAAGAAAACAGGAAACAAAAAGAGAAGGTACGTACCATACAGAATGAGAAGAGCAAATATTGCTTTGTAGCTACCCATTCTCTGTAACCAATGTTGTGAGGTTATAGCAATGGGAATACTTACATAGAACCCCTCCCTGCTTTAGGGGTTGAATGAACTCCATTGCTTATCTAGACCGTAACTTGGATTTTAGTCAAAAAGTCGACTTTAATTTATTGCTAGTTATATGATTTTCTTGACTTTTAAAGAGTTAAAAGTCCAACTTGAACAAAATATGTTTAAAGAGATAAAACTATGTTTTCTTTTAATTGATTCACATTGTAAATCTTTCATTTACTTGTTTTCTTCTCCACTAGTACTAGTATTGATTCCAAAAATCTTTAATAAAGATATAATGATACCTTAAAAAATAGTTTATAAATATTATTAATTAAATAAGTTATTAACGATGAAGAACTAATACGAGTGAACTCAAATAAAGTAGACATTACTTTTATATTCTATGTCTAATTAAAACATTATCGGACAAATGAAATGATTGGTGGTTAGGGTTCATGTATGCGAAGATTATAGTTTCTATAAAGTGAAAATGATCAGTGTTTGACAAATAGGTTTTGAGTTATTTATAAGTTAATAGTGAGTGATTCTTGATCTAGAATAAAGATTGATAAGCAACAACCGTATGTTGACTGTTAGGCCAAATCACAGGTTGTTTTGCTACAAGATTAAAGCCAGCTAAACCTAAGATAAGGATTATTTAAACATAAGTGTTAGTGTGACTTAAACTAAGAACGAGATAACGTATTTATGTTTTGAATTAAAGCAATCCTATGACTAAATTAAGTTATTTAAAATGTGGAACATAGTTTTAAAATTGTTTTAAAATCATATTTTAATTTCAAAATTAAAGTAATTATTTTTTCTTGATTTGGTTATTATTAATAATTATATAATAATTATTAATAATAATTATTAATAATTATTTATCCTATGACTTAAACTAAGAAAACAAGGTTTGATGTTTTCTTTGCATATTATATAGGATGCATGCTGAATTACATGTTTTATATGTATGCTATTATTACATATAATTTTGTATTTGATAAGATAAATAAAATTAAATCCCTTGTTAAAATATTAAGTACACGTTAAGAATGTGATTGATGCCTTCTATTATTATAAGAATAAACTAAAGTTCTGTTTATTGTTAGGCTTGTTGAGCAAACTCAAGTCGCTATAACTCCAATATATATAATCTTATAACAATAAGTCTTAACTAAATTTGTATGATTTGGATAAGCAAACTCACAATGATATAAATTTACAGTCAGGATTAGGAATAACATTTAGGATATGTTTTGGTAAAAGTTGTCACCTAATAGTTCTAAAAGTTACATAAAATATGATTGATAAAGTTATTATCTATCTAATTTAAGTTTAGTTGGTTTGTTGAGCAAACTCAAGATCATCTAAATTTGAATGATATCTAGTCCACTAGAGAGATGAAAGTAGTCTTTCCGAAGAGTAGTGGGGGTGATTATATCTAATAAAATAGTAGAAGTAATTAAATACATGATCAAAGTCCTAATTTCATTTGGTAGTTCTGACATGTAACTAATACTTGCTTTTCTTACATTTATATTTTGTTTTGAGTAGAATTTAACTTATTTAGTATAGTTGATACTAAGTTAATAAACTTACTTTTTTTGGACATAGGTTATGTTTATTTAGTATAGTTGATACTAAGTTAATGAAGTTACTTTTTTTTTTGACATAGATTATGTTTGAGAAGAGTTCTCAAAGTTAAATAGAAAAATGCATGTCTATTATGCAATTTTGCCATTAATCCATGTTGGGATTTGATATTAAAGTTTTAGAGATATGTTAATATCATATAAATGACAAAATGTATTGACATTTTGAGTTGTCTAATATTGCATCAACCTTAATAACATGTAAGATGGATGTTAACACCAAGATAACATAATACAAGAGGTTGTAGAAAGTGAAACTCAAAGGTATATTACCTTAATAAAATTGTTTCACTCAATTTAACCTACTAAAATCATAAATATGAACTACAATCAAAATTTTTGCTTTAGTATGATAATAGTTGTCATAAAAAGAAAATGATTGCATGACTCAATGATGTTAAAAATAGATTGGATTGGAATGATTGGTTCAACCAAAATAAATATAAACTAACCGAAATAAATATAAATTAGTCAAATTTTCAGTCAAATTTTTAGCCCGAGTTGTATGAGAAAAAACTCAACAATTAAGTAATAAACCGGCTTGTATTTTTAGAAAACCGGTTTATTACTTTAGCCCATTTTTAGAAAACCAATTTTCTTAATAGCCCATTTAAGTTAAGCCACCATCTTTAACAAATGTGGGACCCACCACGAATAGACGCACACTAATCTATGTTCATTCTTGTCATTGTCAATCTCAAGCTTTGAATTTTGACAAATGCACCACTACAATGTAGGAAAGTTGACACAAATCACACATTTGCTAAAATCTAAAATTTCCTCATTTTATATCATAACCATAATGTACATTGTAGCTTTAAGTTCAACATCATTCATATATATACAACATCGTCCTATGAGCATAAATAGCTCAGTCTACACAGTATGCTACAAACATGAGGAATGCACAAAAGTTATTAACAAACTATGTCTTCGATTCTTAGCTGACCGACCTTTGAGCCATATATGATCATCAAAGTTGCACAAAATAGGCTTTTATGGAGTCTTAGAAGCTATGTCGTCTCACTTTTGAACTTGAAATTATCAATGGTGCAAGTTTGATGAGTTTTCGTAACTTAGTAGAGTAACCATCCTCGGTGGTTCACTCATGTTATAAAGCACAATCAATCGTAAACCTATTGTCGCACAATTTATATCAACTTGATTAACATCAAGTTTTATCACAAAAAAAATTATATTTCAGTCAAACAATTTAATCAAACTATCACTTCATTACATTTGAATAAAACATAATTATTGGTTTAATACCATGTATTCAAACATATAACATTCTTATAGCTTTACAACTCATTCAATGAATTCAAATCATATGTGAATGCTATATGTATAAGACTCACATTCGTTTTTGCATTGTTGTGACTATATACTATTTTCAGTATCCTGTATCACTAGGTTTATTGATCACAGTGAGCCTTAGGCTCTAACCACATATGTTTGAGCTTTAAGCTCTTTTCAGTAGCAGTCTCAGTTAGTAGAAACACCAGTCACAACTACCTTTATATTATGTGTATTGAAATGAAATGCATGCCACAATTCATTCAATACAATCAATCACTTTCATTTACATTATCTTAGTCAATACAGTCAGTCACTTTTAGTTGAGAATCATTTAGGCAGTCTCATTCACATACAAGAAGTACTTTCAATGATATTCACATGCATCAAACACCTTGGACAAGTATTGTCCGGAATCCAGTACACAATCAGTACATATTTATCATATATCAAATTCAATTTAGTAATATCATATCGAATTAAAGTGAGATCATCTTAGGTTACTCATAATTGCCCTTAAGCCTATTACCTTGACGTTTTGGCAATATCAGGATGTGGTCGCGCTACTTGCTCTCTTATATATATTAACACAATTTCACATTACTGTACTGCTTATGTAATTGAGTAAACACATGTATAAATGTATCATGCATCATGCATGTAAATGGCAAATTCTTGGGTATATTTCTGTAACAAATTGATGTACTTTAATAGTGCCAAAATTCACACAATCATTCACTATTCCAGCTTTTGCCAAAAGCATTCCATTCGGGTCAAATTTGCATAATCAATAAGATCCAGAAAATGATATATTTCTGTAACACTTTCTTTTAGACAATTGTTCCTCTGTGTCTTAAGTTTCTAATGACATAAAAATCATTCAATTTGGTTCATTATTCTATGAGTTTTGCTTATAATACCACAGACTGGGTACATTTAAAATTTTAGCTAGAGCATGATTATGCATTCAAGTTGTTCAACCCAATCTCTCAATTCTAATATCTAAAAATTACAAACTTTATATCAATTGAAAGTTAAGAGAATAAGCTATAACTTTTGTGAAGACATGTTTGTCTGATTGGACCTACATCAGTATAGTTTATTCAATAACAACAAGATATAATTTCTGTCCCTAGTAGTGTTACAGCCTAATCCAAGACTTACTTTCAAGCTAAATTTCAAGACCCTTAAGGACGTAATTCAAATTCAATTTCTTATTAGCTTTTGTAGCCAAAATTTTCTAGTTTATTTTTAATCAAAATCATCTCATTTGGAGGTCTACGGATCAAGTTATAATCAAAATACCAAAGCATATTTAATATAATATCTCCAGCTTATAATATTCCAGTACATATCCTCACTTTGATTTAATCAATCCTTTTTCAAATCAGTTCAAATGGCTCTAACTTTTCATGGAGAGGAAAATCAATGTCTTAAGAGTGTATTGGTTTAATTTTCAAGTCATTTAGAGGTCGGGAGACAAAGTTATAACAAATGAATGAAAGATGTTCAAAATAGTCTCTCTACAGTAAACCTTTGGTGGAACTTCTCTTCACTTCTCTCTCTAAAACATAGGTCTTCTTCTTCTTTTATTTTTTTTCTCCAGATTTTCTCACTTTTACAATTCACAACTAATACATCCATTGCATGAACCAACTTTCCTCCTCTCCTTTCAGCTTAACAATACACAACAAACCAAAATCCAAAATTCAAACATAATCATCCAAAAACCTCATATTACTATTCACGCAAATTCCATACCCTCTGCATGTTTTCATTTTTCTATCTTCTGTATCTTCCCATTTTCATTAACACTTAATATTTACATCCTCTCTATATAACGACTTCACCTAATCCTTTTTCCTTATCTTTCAACTCCTTTTAATTCATTTATACAAACAATCCAATATCCATGCATGTACAATGAAAACCAAACTATAAACGTCTTTAACAAAACAAAACAGAGTATATATATTGATCCACCGCTATGAATTTCTGCACCCTTTCTAAACACGATTTCATTGATTTTTCAAGCTCAAAACTCACTTCAATACTATCTTAAGATGTATTGATCCTCAACTATGCAAAAACAACTTATCCATATGTTCATCCTTCATTTACCGTATATATGAAAATTGATGTCAATTTAAACACTATATTAATTTCATTGTACAAATTAGAAAAACCATACAGTACTTACTTGTTTTCACTCTAATTATTCAAAATCACATGAAACCTAGTCAAAAAGCTATTCGATGATGAAGAACATGGAAGAGAATTTTCGGTGTTGAATGTTTTGGTGAAGAACAACAACTTCATTATTCTCTTCCTAACCAAAACATGATCTACACGGATTGCTATTTCACTGCCATATGTTACCATGCATGTAAGCCATTTATCACTTATTTGTGCTGCCACATGTCACAATGCTATTGGTCAATTTGTCTCTTATTTTTTTTCAAGTCTAAAAATACTCAATTTTTTTGAAAATTTCTAAAATTCACCAAAAATTCTAAAATAATATTAATAGTATCCAAATAAATTTTTAACACAAATAATCCATAATTCATATTTTAATCGCATTTATATATCAGTTATACCCAAAAATATCAATGAATGCATGTACAATTATTTTAATGTATCAAAAATAAATATTCACATGTGTATGAATATACAATGATGCATGATCATGCAATGTATTTCTAGTTTCTCACAATATACTTAATTCCCAATTCTAGGGTTTCGCCCTGAACATGGGATGTTACAAACAACCAATCCTAAAATGTCTATCATTTTTTAGATTTTTTCAATTCGGTGCCCACGCTTCAAAACTTTTTAATTAAGTGACTAAGCTTTTAAAACTTTAATAGTTCATTTCAAAACATTAGTTCCATTAGTAATTTGTTGATTTAACTAATGGAGTCTTTGATGTTTATGACATACCGTTGTATACCTAGAAAAATAATGGCCATAGTTAGACTATAGTATAGAGATTTTTTAGGTGAACACCTGTATGTTATAAATATATAGATTATGTTAATTAAATTAACAAATTACTAACAAAACTAATGCTTTCGACTAAACTATTAAGATATTAAAATATTGGTCACTCAATTAAAATTTTTAAATACTTAGGCACTGGATTGAAAAATCCTAAAAGGTTGGGCACTTTAGGATTGCCTATTCCACAAAAATAAAAAGTTAGATAAAAAGACTATCCTTTTATACCATATTAGTGAAATCAATTTGATAAAGATCATAAAGTTATATACAAGGATATATATATCCTTTGTTAAGTCAAAATGACTTTACATTAATAATTTTGATGAAGTACAAATAATGCAGAAAAACAGACGGAAGATAGAAAAGCAGACGATAGATGAAAAGCAGACGGAGAATGAAAAATAGACGGAAGATAAAAAGCAGATGAATTGTATGAAACTCATGACACTTTTAATATTAAAGAATAACCAAATAAACCTTTGATGAAAGTATGACAATGATATTGAACTGTTAAATTTATACATATGATGTTTTAGATATATTAATAATATATAAATGGACGATCCTTTTATTTCATTAGATTTACTAATAGCTTTATATGATATAGTCATATGTAATAAATGAAATATTAATTTAAAATTTTGAAAATTTCAATTATTCTAAGTAGAAATTAAGCATTAAGAATACTTAATCACTTTAATGAGATCGATGTGATGAGATAGACATTCTTAGATTTTATAGGGAATAAGATTCTCTAATGAATGTCTCCATAACTAAATTCTATACTAGTATAGAATTATGTAAGGAAGAATATACAATATGAGATATTGTACGATGTAGTATTTATTTCTTTTACAATTATGCCTAGCAGGATAACTTACCTTTGATAGTTCTGGTTAAGTCAATTAGCAAGATTTTATATTAGATAAGAAATGGCAAGATTCAAAAGAGTCAAAGTTAATGAGTTTATGGTGTGGTGCTTTGTTAAAGCATACATTATCCAGTAAGTTCAGAACTAAATTGAATAATAAAAGGTTATAAAATGTCCAAAAATTTGGATATAATCTTACAGACTCAATGAACAAAATTATCTTACAGACCCAATGAACAAAATTGTTTGTTTCAATTTATACTTATAGGAGAATAGTTCTCAAGATAAGTAGTGATATTAAGATGAAATTTGAGAAGTTCAAATCTCAATGCATCTAGTTGGACCTACTATCTTTATTGATACATTTGATGTATAGTTGAAAAATGATGAGACATTAAAATATTTAATTTCACAATAAATTCAAAGAGTTAGTTATGGAGATGATTATGAATTAAAAATGTATATAAGAAAGTTAGTGGGAGTATAATTGTCCTCTTCAATGGGATTATGTAAAGGATATAATGATATATTGCTCGTAGAGAATAAGAATTCATAGTTTCAATTTGAAAATATAATTGTCCAAAAACAACTCTTATTGTATATGAAAAAGGTAACAACTTAATTATGAGAATTTGATATATAGAGATAGATATGAAAGTTGTTTACTCATTATAGTTTAAGTACCCAGATATTTTACTAAAGGTATTTAGTATTTGAGATATCTTATACTTGTGAAATATCAAGGATATCCATCATTCTATCTATGAGTTATTATTTAAGTTCAAAGTTACATGTATATTAAATTTAAAAATAAATCATTTTAAATTATATTTTACTTAAAACAATATTATTTTGTTCCAATGTAGCTTTAATTGCTAATTAAGCTGTAATACATTTTTTATTTAATGGAAATAATTAATTGGATTAAAAGTTCTTTAACAAACTTGGTGTAGTTCCTTGCATTGTTCAGGTGATGTAATATAGAACATTAGAGCCATTATGCTCACTATAGAGATTCTTGTAGAATTCTCTTACTAAACCATTGTTCCAATAGTAGTGTGATTATCATATAATGATATGATATAAGACATATAAATGATTAGTTTAATACAAATGGAAAATTGTTGGTTTATGCCCTACAATCAATTAGTTGGCTATAGTTTAATGACCTAATTAGTTATAGGCATTCTTTATTCTATAAATATTTAGATATATATGATAAAGTTCATGAGATAAAAATATATTGTAAATTAAATTATGACGAGATTATAATTATGATATTCATATTGTATTTATGCATTATCTCTAAATTGTTCATGGCCATTGTTCTATTAAGATTAAACATTAATAAAACATGAAATGACTAACACACCCTATGTTTTTCTTATGAAGGAAGTCATCGATCATATAGATTAAAGTATAGAGATACTTAAACAAACATGTGAGTGCTTGTTATAAAATAAGTTTACTAAATTGATCTCATATGAAAATTTAATCTGAAACATTACTTGTATGTCCACAAAATTTTCATTGTGATGATTATATAAGTGGTCATTTGACTTAAGATCACCAATTAAAGTATCTCATACATGGATTATTCTATTTTGATACTACTTATGACCTATTTTAGTCAAAGGTAGCTCAATAGTCACTAGATATAATATGAACTATATGGAAGTACTTGAGAGATTAATATAGGGTTTATCACTCTAAAGTGATTGAGGAGAATGTTCCATTATTTTCAATTAATATTGATTTGAAAATTTTTTGACCAAGGTGAAACGATACTTTGTAAAATAGTTTACAAATATCAATAATTGAATCAATTGCTAATAGTGGAGAACTAATATAATTGGACTCAAATAGAGTAGACGTTGTTTTCATGCTCTATATTTAATCAAAACATTATATGATATAAAGATTAACTTATACAGAAAAATCATACATGAAAAAGTTAATCAAAACTACTTTGACATTTCTAAATATTTGGATGGTTATAATGTGTTACTAGATACCAATTTTGATCTATGACTCTAAAATATTTAATAAGAGAGCTAAAGCTAAATTAAAGGAGTTTAATTTATCTAATCTTAAATATAATTTAGGGTTATAATTTAGACCTATTGCCATCATATTTGAGACATAATAGGTCACTTAGAAAGAATGAGTTAAAGAGAGAAATATATTAATCAAGTTGAACTTGATTATAAAATTTAAGAAATTTTATGATTAAATATATGATAATTAATAAATAATGAATAATATAAGATAGTGGATTTTATTTAAGCTTGACTAATTGAAATTAAATTTTAGTTTTAATTAAACTACTAAAATGTCAAAATTTTATTATAAATAGGCTTAGAGTTCAAGAGAGCTAGCACTGCTTACCTAACTCTCTCTAATACAATTGTAAAGTTCTTTCGACATGTTTTGTAGATAACATTATAGGTTAAACACTTATGTAAGTATGATTATTGAGATCAACTGATTTTATAGATAGTTTGAAAAACGACAAGAAAACTACCAAGCTTTACAATAATAAGACACAAATTGTGATTCTTACGTCGTTATGATTTATGTGTTAGTGATTTTATATAATTAAAATGATCTTTTTTATAAATTAATTAAAATTAAAATAAAAAAAAGTTTTATATTTATTCTACTGCACACAAGATTGGACCTAGCTTGTGATTTTTCAAGAACTTAAACTGCGATGTTTCACCTTCAATGGAAGATGTTTCACCTTCAATGGAACGTATCTTATTTATGCATGTCTATTCCTAATTTGTTTCTATAATGACACAAGTTAGATAAGACAAGTTCCACTGGCTAATTAATAACAGAAACTCAGAGTCGCTGTTGATATAGACTCATCGCTTGAAGTCCTCTTCCGTTAAATAATAACAATACAAACTTTTTCTAATAAAATGAGATGGTTATCCACAACTGAAAATTGGAATTTATTGGTAAACTCTTAAAGCCTGACTTCTGACTATAAATTATATGCCAAGCTAAGTTATAAATTACTAACAACAACAATAATAATTAGTAGAAATTTGTTGATGTGCAAAGTCTGGTAGATCTATCATCTAATAGTACACAATTTTACCTTTAACTAATAGAAAAATATTTCAAATGATCCATATATAGGGAAAAAAAGAAATAATAATAATAATAATAATAATAATTAAAAATAAATAAAAAGAGTTAAACAAAAACGCAAAACCAGGCACACGGCAACTTCTGAGAAATAGGGAGGCTTTCATAATTTATTCGAAGCTGGAAATTCTGATTAATAGGCACACAGCAGGTTTAGGTTGAAGGTAAATACTATTTTAGAGTTTTGTAGCGTGTTTAGCATTGTTACATTATCTTTTTCTTAATTATTCTGTTTAATAAAATTTTACATCTCCAAACTTTAAAATAAAAGTAGAAACATATAATATGTGCTAAATTAAAAAAAGAATCTAACAAATTTAATATAAAATAAAAATTAACAAAATATAAAAAATAGTCTAAATTAATTTTATTAAAACTTTAATTTAAAATATTCATAATACTTTGTTTTTTTAAGAAATCAAATTCTATAATTATTTCTCTTTTCTAACAACATCAAATTTTGCATTTAAGTTTATGATATAATTAATATAGAAAGCGGTTTTATTAGAATTGGGTCACTTTTGGGTTCCAAGTACTTGGACTACACATAGGAGATCAATGATCAATCCAGAAGTTTAAATCATAATCATCAGAATGGAAGAACTTCTGGAATTACAAACCATTATTTATTCTGTCTTGCGTACGCACTATTCATTCTTGCAATGACATTTGTGATTCATTCAACCATTAGGCCTAGCATCGTACTGAAGTGCATCGATGAATTGCGTACTTTGGTTTAGACTTCAAGCTAGTATGTTATTTTGGTGTCGCTAAATCCGACTTTACAATGGGCAAGTAGCTAGACACTGTAATTTCCATGCTTGTGTCAATATAAGTACGTATATACACATACCACAACATATAAGAACTCAAGACGTCGATCATTACATGATTTACTACAGGGCAAACAATCGGTATGTGGTTTATTACCCAAGTTCTCCTCAGATCCACAGATATTCAGAAACAATGGAATTCCCTTAAGGGAAGAGGAGTGAAATTTTGTTTAAAGGACCTTCGACATATATACGTTGTACATACGTATATTACCTAAACTAGGCCACCATCTTTCGATGAAACTCGTGGAAGCCGTCCCCACCAATATCAAAAAACTCAATCATCGTCACGCTCTCATCATGCCCATGTCCATGGTCACCAGCCCTTTTCGCCATCTCACGAGCAACAATCATTTAACAATATATATTTATTCCCTTATGAGAATAAAGTCTTCCATGCTTACCAAGCGTATCATAGTGCAACAGTTAATTTGTTAATTATAGTTTAGTAATATATTTATTTATAAACATTAAGTTTGTATGATAAACGCCTGTCACAAATAAAATTATGATAAGATTATAATCATAAAATTTATATTGTATATATATGCATTATCCCTAAATTGTTTCTAGTTATTATTCTATTAAAACTAAACATTAATAGAATATGAAAAGATTAGTACACGTTATGTTTTTCTTATGAAAAAAGTAGTCAATCATATAGGCTTAAGTATATATGAAGATAAACAAAAATATAGGTGTTTATTATAAAACAGGCTCACTAAACTAAATTCATATGAGAATTTGATTTAGAACATTACTTGTATGTTTATAAAAATTCTAATTGTGATGATTGTATAAGTGATCATTTGAATTAAGATCACCAAAGCATCTCATATAGGGATTACCATATTTTAATATTATTAATGACCTATTCTAGTCAAGAGTAACTTAATCGGTATTTATTGGATATAACATGAATTATATAGAGGTAACTCATGAGTGATCAATATAGGATTCATAACCCTAAAGTAAATAGGAAGAATGTTTTATTATTCTTAATTAATATTTATTTGAAAAATCCTTGACTAAGGTAGAATTAAACTTTGTAAAATAATTTATAAATATCATTAATTAAATCAATTGCTAATGGTGGAGAACTAATATGATTGAACTCAAATAGAGTGGCCATTATTTATATGCTTTATGTCTAAAGAGAGCATTATAAAATAAAGAATTGAGTTATATAAAAAAATCGAGCATAGAAAGGTTAGTCAACACCACTTTGATATTTTTAAACATTTAGGTAGTCATAAAGTGTTGCTAGACGCTAATATATATATATATATATATGGAGAATCTATGAACTTGGAATTTCTAACACATAGAAACCTAGAATTCTTTTAAGACTTTAGCATTGCTCTTATGCAACATTCTGTAACTAGGAGTGTTGCCAACATTGTGTATGCGCTATTGCGCATAAAATTGACATTTTGAAACATCTATGTCTTTATTATTGCTATTGGCATAGAGATGTTATGAAAAAGGGATCTGAACTCTCACAGTTAAAAGTCGATTAGAAATGGGCATCACAGACTAGCATCTGGCTGCTAGAAAGGAGCTTCAATAGAAAGTAACTTTGAAGTTGGCAGGTGTAGAGAAGGAAGTGTTACACACTTGGAATAGCTATTGAAAGAAGGGTTTCGCCAATGGTGATTGAAAGTTTTAGGTGAAGAGCCCTATGAAGGGACCATAAGAGGCTTTAATAGGCACAAAATGGATTAACATAAGGCTACCTTTGAAGGTGATGTGCCACAATAGCTGTAAATGGAGAAGTATGTTAACTTTAAGGCCAAAGCAAAGGTTGTTTGATTAAAGTCATCTATGTAGGGAAGCCATGGGTCCATGCATTTCGTTCATGGCTATACAGCGAAAGCATTGGAATCAAAATTCCAACCTCACAACATGCCTAGAGAATCCAGAATCATATGTATGTAATAGACATAATTGAAAGAGTGTGTAATTAAAATTGTGTACCTTAAGGACAACTGCTCCTTTCTTACTTCTTCTGCTTGTTTGGGTTGTTACAAACATCAAACACCTTCCTTGACCTCTTGAGAGCATGAAAAGATGGAGAATAATAGTGTGTAAGGGTGGTGAGAGCACCGAACAAGATGAATTCAAGTAGATGCTCAATCGAGAGTTAGATCATAATCAAGTTACACGCAATTAAACATGTGCAACAATTGCATAAAATTGCATGAACAAATCTCAAGATCACTCCTCTCAACCTCCAGAACTCTTCTGGACCCTTAGCCTCTCAATGGAGTTATTATTATAAATCATAGTTAATTTATAGAAAATGACTTATTTTATTAATTTCAAATCATTGACACTTCTGAAATTAAACACAAATTCTAAGGGAATTTTTATAAGAATAAAGTAATATTACGTATCAGCATAGTTACAGCATCTGCATAAAAATGGAATTGTTTACTGATGCTCAGACTATAGCAGTTTTAGTTTTCTAATCCAACAATCTATGTCCAGAATTGACAAACGAGAATTATACAAACTTAACAAAATAAATACTTCATATCTTCGTAACTCATTTTACATATAAACAGTTAACACTAAATACTTAACTTTACCAAATATTTTTAAATAAACAACTCATCAATTCAACTAAAACAAGAGTAAATTGTTTCCATTAATGAAAAAAGATTCTCCATTTCTAGAACAAGATAAGGATTCTAAAGGGATAGACTGGCCAAACACCAACACTACAAAATTCAAAATAATGAATTGAGTATTCTGGTGATAACTTCTCACAGTCATAGGAATATTATAACGTTCCAACAACTCAGACTACTTCACTGATTTGCACCACTTGTCTCATATGATATTGCGTAGGTGGAGAAAAGAAGAAAAGCTTTGGTTGTTTAAGGGAAGACAGGTTGGTTAGCAGTCGATGTATGGCTCAACATTACTATGATATTCAAGGCATGATTAAAAATAAATTGTTAAGAAAAAGTAGTTGATTCAATCTTATGCAAATAATTTGTATATATATGTCATGTGTTAGAAACTTATGCTTAGTATAAGTGGCAAAAATAGGGATAACCAATTCTAAAGCGTCTAACCTTTTAAGATTTTTCAATTTTGTGTCTAAGCTTTTAAATCTTTAATTGAGTGATCAACCTTTTAAAATCTTAACAGTTCATTTCAAAATATTGGTTCTATAGCTATTAGCAATTTGTTGATTTGACTAATATAATATTTAACGTTCATGACATGTAGAGGTCTACGAAGAAAAATAGTGGCCAAAGTTAAACTAAAGAGAAAATTTTCAGGTGAACACCTATATATTATGAATAATAGAGATTTTATTAATCAAATCAACAAATTACTAACAAAACTAACGTTTTAAACTAAATTATTAAGGTTTTAGAAAGTTGGTCACTCAATTAAAAATTTAAAAACTTAGACACTAGATTGAAAAAATCGTAAAAGAATGGGCACTTTAGGATTGCTTACACCATAAAAATATAAATTTAGATAATGAGACTATCCTTTTATGCCATATTGATTAAATCAATTTGATAAAAATCATAAGGTTATATACAAAGATAAATGTATCCTTTTGATTATGAACTATATGAAACTTGTGAAACTCATATTGATGAATAACTAAATAAATCATTGGGGAAAGGATGACAATGATATTAAAATGTCAAATTTATGGATATGTTGTTTTGGATATAATAATAATAATTTATAAAAGTATGATCCTTATATTTCATTAGCTATAATAATGACTTTATATGATATAGTCATATGTACTAAATGACAGAATAATTAAAAACTTTGACAAGTTGAAATTATTTAAATCTAAGTAGAAATTAAACATTAAGAATACTTAATCGCTTCAATGAGATCATTGTGATGAGATATAAATTTTTATATATTTATAGAGAATAAGATTCTTTAGTGAATTTTTCCATAACTAAATTCCATACTAGTATAGAAATACGTATGGAGGAATATATAATATATAGTATGGAATTTAGTTATATTGTATGATGTAGTATTTATTCCCTTTACAGTTATGCCTAGTACTACAACTTACCTTCAATAGTTCTAATTACGTCAATTATCAAGATTTTATATTAGATATGATGGTAAGACTCAAAAGAGTCAAAGTTAATGATTTAAGATGTGATGCTTAGTTAAAGCATACATTATCAAACAAGTTTATAACTAAATTAGGTAATTATAGGTTATGAGATATCCAAAAATTAGATATAATCTTATAGACCTAATGAACAAAATTGTTTGTTTCAATGTATACTTATAGGGAAATGATTCTTAAGATAAGTAGTAAGAGTAAGATGAAATTTGAGAAGTTCAAATCTCACGACAATACATCTAGTTGGAACTAGTACCTTTGTTGATATATCTGATGTATAGTTGAAAGGTTATGAGACATTAAAAGATTTATTTTACAATAAATTCAAAGCGTTTCTTGTGAAGATGATTATGGGTTTATAATTTCTATAAGAAAGTTAGCGGGAGAATAACTGTCCTCTTTAGTGAAAGTATGTAGAGACATATTGCTTATAGAGAACAACAATTTATATTTTAAATTTAAAAAATATAATTGTTCAAGAACAACTATTGTTGGATATGGAAAATGTAACAACTTAATTTTGAAAATTAGATCTATATAAATATTGAAGTTGTTTACTTATTCTAGTTTAAGTACCTAAATAATGTATTAAAGGTGTTTAGTATTTGAGATATCTCATACTTATAAAGTATCAAAGGTATCTATCTATAAGTAAATATTCGAGTTCAAAGTTATATGAATATTAACTTTAGAAGTAAATATTTACTAAAGTATATTTTACTTAGAATAATATTATTCAGATATTGGAAAAGTTCTAATATAGCATCATTGTTAATCAAGCTATAATACATTCTTCATTTAGTGGAAATTATTATTTGGATCAGAAGTTCTTTAATGAATTTGATATATTTCCTTATATTGTTCAGGTAGTGATATACTATAGAACATTAGATTCATTGTGCATGCAAAATACCAGTATTTAGGTAGTTTCTCTTAATTAAGATGAAAGGCGTAAGATTTAAATAAGTGCTCACTATATAGATTTTTGTAGAATTCTCTTACTAAATCATTGTTCTAATAGTAGCATCATCGTCTGACATAAGATATTTAAACAATTGATTTAATGCAAGTAGGAGATTGTTGGTTTCGACCCTACAACCAATTAGTTAGTTATAGTTTAATGACATAATTAATTATAAGCATCCTTTATTTTATAAGTATTTAGATATATATAAAATAAATTTCATGAAATAAATATGCATTGGAAATTAAATTAAGATGAAACTATAATTATGAGATTCATATTATATTTATATATTATCCTTAGATAGTATTAATCAGGTTGAACTTGATTATAAAATTTAAAAAACTTTATGAATAAATACATTATAATTATACATTAATAAGGCTTAAATAAGATATTTAAATCTAATTAATATTTAATTAAAATTAAAATTTAATTTTAATTAAATTACTAAAATATCATAAATATATTATAAATAAACTAAAGTTCCAAGATAGTTAACGCTCGTTACATACATAAATATGACATGTTCCACCTGCTAATTGAGAAAAGAAAGACTGATCGCTTGGAGTCCTCTTCTATTAAAATAATAATAATGCAAACTTTTTCTAATAAAATGGGATGGTTATCTACAACTGAAATTTGGACTTTGTTGATAAACTTTTAAAGCCTATAAATTATATGCCAACCTAAGTTGTACTGCATTCTGACAAGAAATAGCAGTCATCTCCTACTCTCATTACAACCTACTGAAGCAATATACTTAAAACAAACGTAGTTTCAGTTTAATAGTTAGAAATGCCTCTACGTTGGGAGATGTTTACATATTTATAATTTCCAATTTAAAAAAAGGATACGGATTTAAGTATCGTGCTATCTTTGCACGAAAGCAACTCCGCACTTTGAAATTATTATGTTTCTCGTAACTTTATCCTTTAAAATTATTATTTAAATAGCCATAAAAATAAAATTATTTTTATCAAAAATGATTTTTATAAAATTCTTAAGCAATTTTTACTGCAAAGATTGCATGTAGAAGTTGTAACATACGTTAATTTCCGTCACCCAATACATGAATTCGAAGTAGTTCGATAAAAAAATTAAGGGGGTAATTAATTAAGGGGATTGAGAATCTATAGGCATATAATTAAAAACGTTGACTAGTTATTTATCATGATCGATTGATCGAATGAAAAGTTTTTTTATATCACGCTTTTCGGTACTATATATTCCATACTCTCCACATCTGAGATGAATGATTTTTATTTCTTAATTAACAGGTAAGTATCATGGGTGTGATAGTCTTTATCACACTAAGTGTGATACTTATATATATTTTAAATTTTTTTAATAAAATATAATTAAAATATATTTAGTTAAAATATAATTAATTGATTAATTAAAATATAACGTATTTTTATTTCTTAACTTCAATCAATAACAATAATAATGGTAATCATTTCTTGTCTTAACTAAACATTATAACTATAATAATTATATCTACTATCATTTCTTACTATATTCATTCTCATTTTTATTATTATTTCTATCTATTAATGAGTTGCATCTAAACAAATAATACTTGAAATCCTAACATAGAAGTTAGCATTTGATTATATTAGGCATACATAGTACGGATTCACAACACATCAAGAACATCAATATTATAAAAAGCTATTATCAATATTATGCCGTAAAAAATAAATAAAACCTTATTAGTATATTATTAAATGTAAAAATTATGTTGCCACTGCGGTAATTAGTTTCCTAACAACTTACTACCAGTGAATCATTTAGACAACGAATATTATTACAAAGTTGGAAAGTCGGTCGGTCGTTACTGGAGGCTAAGATTTTAGTTTGGTTGGTCCAGTTCCCAACTTCCCTTTCATGCGGATGGGAATCTTTGATCACTATCGACTTGTCGTCAGATTAAAAAGTAAATTGTCACGTACGTCTATACTGATTGCTTGTGTTATGCTTCTTTTTAATTTGGACAATAAACGAGGTCACTGGGAGAAAACAAAGGAAAAAATGACAGTACATATTTTTAACTTCGAATTTAATTAATCTTAAAAACTCGACTTTGAATTTTAGAAATTCACTTCCAAGTCGGAAGTAGAATTTAGAATATTTATGTTCAAAGAAAAATATTTATTAGAATATGACACAATAAGATATGCTATTTTATCTGCTAGGTGATTGGCATAGTCATCGTATTCCGTGCATAAGGTTTTCGGTGAGAATCGGAGGAGGATTATTAACGTACACAATCTTTCTTTTTTAATTTTTATAAAGATATTGATTTTATAAATTTTTTAAAAATTAATAAAATTACTTCTTTGTGGGCATAAGATCATATTTTAAATTATAATAATAGCATATTTATAAAAATACAAAAAAATACTGCATCTATGGTGACCCCTCCTCGTCCTTCCGGAAACCAACAATTAACCTTGGGCATCTGTTATATTCACTTTTGCTAGGTGATCGGCATAATTTGAGGAAATTTACCAAAAAGGGTATACAAATTGTAAATTGATAGTAATTAAGTTTTGGACATTCTTGTCATATTGGCTAGCATGTTGTCTTTTCGTGATTGTACCATTATTACTAGCACATGGGCAACTGGTTGAGACAAACCAGTTATTGGCTTTTATTTAATCTCCTGATGCATACATGCATAAGAAGTACATAGAAATTATTCCACACCGTACACCCCTCAAAGTGGGGAAAGGATATCGGTCATGCCATTGCGAGGCCTGCGCACAGCCTCTAGTGGGTGAGCCCTAGGCATAGTGAGCCCTGAATTTCTCCCCACTCTACACGTACGCCTCAAAGCGTGGAAAGGATATTGATCATGCCTTTGCGAGGCTTGCACACAGCCTCCAGTGGGTGAGCCCTAGGCATAGTGAGCCCTTTTCCTTCTAACATATTGATCTTCTCTTCGCTAACCCTTTCCCACTCATAACACTGAATCAATGCACCTAGTGTAAGCCCTACTACTCGCTCGGCTAGATCAGACCCAGGGCAACGTCTTCTTCCCTCACCAAATGGAAGCAATTTGAACCTTTCAACTCCTCCACGTTCAAATCTTTCAGGCATAAACTTTTCTGGTTCCGGCCATTCGTTGGGATCTCGGTTCATGCTCCAAGTATTCACCAACAACATAGTTCCTTGGGGCACAAAGAAGCCGCCAACAGTACAATCTGCAGATGACAGATGTGGCAACAGAAGCGGTACAGGTGGGAAGAGTCGTAAAGTTTCAGTAATTATGTTCTGCAGGTAACCTAACTTCGGTAAATCTGTTTCATCCAAAAGTCTGTTCTGTCCAACAACAGAATCTATCTCTGCGTAGGCTTTTTCTAAAGCCTCTGGATTGTTCAGGAGAAGTGACATTGCCCACTCCATTGTAGCTATGGAAGTTTGAGTTCCAGCAGTCAACGTACTCTGTACATACAAAATAATATTGTATTACTTAATAAGAGATGTTAACAAGGGTAATAAAATTAAGTGAACTAAGTTTGTAATATTTACCAGTGCAACACCTTTGATGGTTTGATTGGTATAAATCTCGGGTAAAGACAGCATGAGATCAATCAGAGTCGGAAATCTTTGCTGATTTGTAGAAGATGCGACATTCCTTGCTCTCCTGTGCTCTTCAACTAGGTCCTCTAAGAACCTGTCGAACTCCTTCATCAATGCCTTCATCCTCCGCTCAACCCCTCCATAATCTACCCATCGAAGCAGTGCAAAGTAATCGTTAACATTGGAGCTCCCTCGAAGCTCCTCCATTTCTCTTGTTATAGATTGAAACTCTCTTGCCTCTTCACTGTTAGCTTCCTTTCCATAGTAACGCTTCCCAGCAATCATCCTCATGATAATATTGAAGGCAAGCTCCGTCAACGATGCTGTCATTTCAACAACCTTACCTGTCCCATTCATATAGCAGTCCCCAAGTAATTGCTTCAGCAACAACCTTACCTCCTCTGCTCGAATTCCAGAGAACATCACAAGACGTTCAGCACGGAAGAGCTCTTGAGTCGTGATGCGTCGGAGATTACGCCAATGATCACCGTATGAGGAGACACCCATAGTCGTGCAGTTATAATTGAGATGCTTTCCGGCGAGTGTTTGAGGGCGGTTGGCAAAAACGAGGTCATGGTCTGTAAAGCACTTCTCAGCTACTTCTGATGAGGACACCAGGAGCACCTTACGAGACCCATATCGTAGAAATAAGATGTCACCGTATTTTGTAGAAAGTTCATGCAGAGCCCGGTGAACAGGTGGTTTTACTAGGTGCAGATGACCTATAATGGGAAGAGCTGGTGGGCTAGGTGGCAGGTTTTTAGGGTTTTTCGAAGTAATCATGAATGCCAAGTTGAAGAGATGAGCTATCTCCATTTTCAGATTAATTGTTTCGTGCTTCTATTGATAATGTTTCAGGAAAGCTGGGTAACTACTTAAATAGACAACTCTGTCGGCTTGAATCGTACGTGTGTTTATATCTTTTCGTTAAAATATATAAACCTTTGAGAAAAAAACAAAGAGGAGAAACTGTGACGTGCGTTCATCATGACAAAATTTGTCGGACTCCAACTCTAAGCGATACTTTAACGCTCTCCAGTCTAATTGAGATTAAACACTTAGTTATCACTTAAAATAAATATCTTTTGAATATTTTATATGAATTTAATATAAAAATGTTAGAGAATTTATAAATAACAAATAATTAATTCTAACTTTGACTGACCTAAGTTCAATTATTAGCAGACTCTACATTCTGTCCTAGTTATTTAGACAGTTGATTATCATCATTTATAAATTTTTTAATTTTTTTCATGTTTAATCAATATGAGATATTTTAATATTTCTTCTTAAGTACAACTAAAACCAGACATCCAACTAACAATAAGAAGATTGGACTATTAAAACTAAACATTTAGACAAATAATCAAGAAATTAATAATAAAATTTATTAACAAAAATTAAACTTAGATCAACCGATCATTCGATACTTAGCACATTCTTGTCATGTTTGTCGGCTTTTGTGACGATGAGATCGATAGGACTGTTAACGTGGTAAAAGATTGACGCGGAATTGGAACCGAGACCCAGCACGAGCATCCCAACTTGCGTAGTGACTTAACATCTATGCTTCGAGGAGGTACAAAAGTTACTATGGACAGATCTCTAAATGGAGCCCACCCCACGTGCTTAGCCTACCCTGAAATTTGATACTCCAAATCATTGTTCCACATGAGGAAAATTTAAGATGTTGGACTAATATTCTCTTCGTAAGGCTTTGCCTAAAATGTATTAGAAGATTAAAAAAACGCAAAAACAAATCACATTTCAATACGTAAGAATTATAATTCGAACTAAACACCTAGACATACAATTGAATAATTCGAACTAAACCTGCTTTAAAACTAACAAAAATTAGGCTTGAATCAATCATTTTTAAAATGAGTAGAATTAATTATTTAAAAAATTTACCTTTTTATCACTTATACCGCCTTCTGTCATTCATTTCTGTCGTATTTTGTAATAAACCCTTTAACATTCATTTCTTTCGCCTTTTGCCTAGTGACTAACATATTTGGTTCGATGCATGTGACATGAAAAGTTTCTTTCTAAATATCAGCCGACGATTACTAAGAATGGCCTCATCAGTCTTCCACATGAGGAAAATTTAAGGTGTTAGGACGCATTATCTCTTCGTAAGGCTTTGCCTAAAATGTAATAGAAGATTATAAAAAGAAAAAACAAATAACATTTCAATACGTAAGGATTATAAATTATAAGTCACTGAAGATAGGTTTAATCGAATAAAACATGAAATAAGATAATGTTCCATTGTCGATTACTATTTACTAAAAAATTTAAGCTAAACTATAGTTTATTTTCACATCTTTTTTCTGTCCTGAAGAAAAGAACTGCATTTATTTGGTATATAGCTCCTTTATGATAAGTTTTATGTGGATGCGTCGCTGTCGCTTGTGGTTCTTCGCTAGCTCTATATCCAACGTGCTACTGTAGATACCTTCTACATGCTACCCTTGTTAGCTCTAGATAACTTCTTTAGCTACTGTAATATCTTCCCATTTGGTGCTTCTAGTCATGTAAAAACATGTTATTATACTTCTTTTATTAGTTCTTATATTTTTAAGATAGCAAATCCCTAGAAGAAGAAAGACCCAAATCCATCTCTTGACAAGATTGGCTCCAAGCTTTATTTTTGTTTCATAATAGCCTAAAGTTGTCTTCAAAGTAGAAACTTTTAGCTTTATATTATAAGAACAAAAGTTATATGTTAGAAAGTTGGATCAATCAAATCAATAAAGGCATTATTTTTTTTTAAATCCCGACATTAAATTTTATTTCATAATCTTATTATTAATAGATAATTTTAACAACTATAAATTATCTGTGTATTATTTTGTTGATTTGCTGATATAATTAATTTGTTTAAACAGAAAATTAATTGATCATATAAAGTTAAAAATTTCTTTATTAATAATAAAAATATTAAATTGTACATAAATTCAAATTGATGGATTTGTTCCATTGTGGACCATCTAGTTGATGGTCCTGTAGTAGATGTGGAGGAGTGCCCGTATTTTGTAGAAAGTTTCATGCGGAACCCGGTGAACAGGTCGTTTTAATAGGTGCAGATGACCTATAATGGGAAAAGCTGGTGGGCTAGGTGGCAATTTTTTAGGGTTTGCAAGGTTTTTCGAAGTAATCTTGAAGAAAAGCAAAACCAAGAAGAATATGAATGCCAAGTTGAAGAGATGAGCTATCTCCATTTTCAGATTGATTGTTTCTTGCTTCTATTGATAATGTTGCAGGAAAACTAACTACTTAAATACACAAAAGCTTCCTCTCTTGATTCTGTTTAGTCCCTTGTCGTCTTTTGTAATGATGAGATAGACAGTTAATGAGGACAAAGATTGAACTTTCCTTCGTCGTGATCCCGTTTTAGAACATCACTGTTTACCCTTTATACTTGTGCTGTTTAACACATGCATGTGAGGTGCAAAAGCTACTCTGTGCAGAAGTCTAATGGAGGCCACGTCATGTACTCACCTAACGACACCCTGAAATGTCACTACTCAAAATGGCACTTCAGTCTTCCACATGAGGAAAATTTAAGGTGTTGGACGAATTATCTCTTCGTAAGGCTTTGCCTAAAATGTATTAGAAGATTAAAAAAAGAAAAAACAAATAACATTTCAATACATAAGGATTATAAATTATAACTTGCGTCTACTCACTGAAGATACGTTTAATCGAATAAAACATGAAATAAGATAATGTTCCATTGTTGATTATTTACTAAAAAATATAAGCTAAACTATAGTTTATTTTCACTTCCTTCTTCTGTCCTGAAGAAAAAAATTACATTTATTTGGTATTTAGCTTCTTTATTATAAGTTTATCAAAATTTTAATAAACAATGAAATGAAAACAAGCAATGATCTCTCTCGTTCGTACCTCAACTGGGAACAGACATCAGATGTATATGATCTTGAAAGCAACTAAGCAAGCAAAGCGTAAGGTGTCACATTGCTGTCTTAACTGTCTCTCTCTCTCTCTCTCTCTCTCATTGCTTGTGGTCCTCTTGAATAACCTTGTCTCTCCAATGTATATTCTCTCACGCTGTCTTTCAAACCCCACGTTGGAACTGAAAACACGTAAGCAACGATTTGTCTTATTGAATGAGTAAAGTATATATACACAATAAATGATTCTAATCTAGCCATTGAATACAATTTGTTATAATCTGATGGTCTTAACGATATCCGTATATTATTGTGTCAGTAGAAACAGCTTGAGGGATAACAGTTATCGTTGGAGTTAATCGTCTGGTGTATGTGTGCAAATCTGTTATTGTGTGCTGCAGATGATGACTTATCCAATTTCAATTGAATGAGCCGGAAACCTTTTTGTGGACTTATCAGTATTGCAGACTGAATTTGAGTTGAGGTCCTGATCCATTATTCTAACAAGAACATAAATCAAATGTAAAGCCTAAGATAGTCACAACGTTGTCTCTCTCTCTCTCACTATCTCTTTGCTTGTGGTCCTTTCAGTCTTCTCACTCTGTGCATCTCTCCTTATCTCCTATATACCCTTCTTCCATATCTTCCCTACCCTCTTTTCTCCATCCAATCTACACTTGTTAACTCTAGATACCTTCTATAGCTACTGTAATATCTTCCCATTTGGTGCTTCTAGTCATGTAAAAACATGTTATTATACTTCTTTTTTTAGGTCTTATATTTTAAGGTAGCAAATCCCTAGAAGAAGAAAGACCCAAATCCATCTCTTGACAAGATTGGCTCCAAGCTTTATTTTTGTGTCATAATAGCCTAAAGTTGTCTTCAAAGTAGAAATTTTAGCTTTATATTATAAGAACAAAAGTTATATGTTAGGAAGTTGGACCAATGATTAAGTAGATATCAAATCAATAAGGTTAAAAGGGTATAAATGAACTTAAGTTTGCTTATTAATCAAATTTAATGTTTTGGAACGTTGAAATTGAACTTTATTATTTAAAAAATGTTGAAATTGAACCTAACATAATGTCATTAATCTACTGCCAAGTTCAAGAGAAATTTATAATATTTTAATCTTGTTAAGACTTCACCTACGAGAAATGTTTTGGATTCTGTTTTTTCAGGTACATGCAAAAGATGAAATGAACCAAGATCTTCTGTCCAATATTATTTTGTCTTATTCTGTCTCATGAAATTTTAAATATTTATTTTGTGGGACCCATGCGGGGTTCACGCGAAATCTATAGAGGACCCACATAAATAAACAACTGAGATTCATTGAACACAACAAAACACCATAATATTAGACAGAAGATCTAGACTCAGATGAAATGCATTGCCTTACACGTTGATTGGTTGGCATCTTTTGTCAGCCACGAAAATATTTATGGTATAACTTAAAACTTCAACATTTGTCCAGTTTACTTATATTTTCAATATGACATTAGGATGAAGTACAAATAAGGAGATCCATAGGATTTTTGGTAGAGGCTTATACATTTTCTTTTGTACATTAACACTTGACTTTGTATACTCTCCATCCTCATTTATTTTATTAATATCCAGTGCTTTTTCATAATTTTTTTCTAGGTGTATACGCATTTAAAAACTTTTAAAGGTGATTAAAAGAACAAACTATTTTTTTAATAGAAATTAACATGGACTTATTTGTTATTAATTTTAATTACTCCAATTTATTCATTAAACGATATTATTGTAGTAATTTATACAAATTGTTAGAAGACATGTAGATGTGCTTAAATCGTAAGATATACAAAATCCATTTGATTCATTAAGATTTTTTCAATTTTTCTCTGATCAAGTAGTCATCAAGCGCTCGACCAATAAAAAAGGTGCAACGCGCTGAGGAGGGTATTGACTTTTGATCGATTCTATCTCAACCGACCATATCTGCATAGATTCTCGATGGTTGGAGGGTACTGACGAGGAGTGAAGATCGTCAGATATGTTACTTTTATTCAAGACCAACCTTGTTCCATCGTTATCTGACCACAAATTTTGTTGGAATTTTTGTCCAATTAAGTAGCTCTAATCTTATTTTATTAATATGAATTAGATTAAATAGAACAGGTTAGAATACCATAAGTAAAACAGGGTGTTCCAACTATCTCAGTCGCCTCCTTTTGTTCATGTTGTAATTCTGCTAAAAGCCTTCGTATCCACATTGCCTGACATGCTGCAGCAGTAACAGCAATATTCTTTTCAATGGCTGTCAGCTCCTCCATCACCAACCCCTCCGTAACTTCCCTGCTTATTTCGTGAAGTACGCCAAATTCTTAAAACAAGGCTAAGGAGTGGTAATTGTGTTGTTTGATAACCACTAACAAAGAGGTGGGAATTAGAATACAAATTTTATTCTCAAAATTTTGTTATTTAGTCGGCATTAATAAATAAAAAAAGAAAAATAATACCTAACTATTATCATCAACAATCCGTAAAAAGATTGACGCAGGCTTAGGAGTTCAAATCTTCTGTTCAATATTATGGTGTCTTATTATGTCTAATAAATCTTAGCCATTTATTTATGTGAGTCCCACATGAATCCTGCATGAATCCTGCAAAATAAATGATTAAAATTCTATGAGACAGAATAAAATAGAGTATTATTGGACGGAGGATCTTTTCTCCAAACTTAGTGACTAACAGTTCGATGGATGTGACGTGAAAAGTTTATTTGTACATATTAGCCGATGAGTGGAGCGAAACGGCATGCGAAGAATGGCCTCATCAGTCTTCCACACTAGGAAACTTTAAGATTAAAAAAATGCATTAGAAGATTAAAAAAATGCAAAAAAAAAAAATTCAATACGTAATTAAGGATTATAGTGAAGATATGTTTAATCGAATAAAACATGAAATAAGATAATGTTCCATGGTCGATTATTATTCACTAAACAATTTAGGCTAAATTATAGTTTATTTTCACTTCCTTTCTCTGTCATGAAGAAAAGAATTACATTTATTTGGTATTTAGCTTCTTTATTATAAGTTTATTAAAAATTTTAATAAACAATCAAATGAAAACAAGCAATGCCCAACTTGGGAACGTACATCAGATGTATATGCTCTTTCAAATGAAAACAAGCAAGCCGAGTAACGTCGCTTTCGGTCACGCTGGCTAGCTCTCTCTCTCTCAGTATTTCTTTGCTTGTGGCCTCGTCCTTCTCTTAATGTCTCTTGTCACTTACTGCGTATCTTCTTCCTTCCATGTCTTGCCCACCCGCGTTTCTCCATCCACTCTACCCTAATTAACTCTAGATAACTTCTATTGTTATCATACTTCATTTATTAGTTCTTATATTTTTAAGATAGCAAATCCCCAGAAGAAGAAGGAACCAAATCCATCTCTTGACAAGATTGGCTCCAAGCTTTATTTTTGTTTCATAATAGCTTAAAGTTGTCTTCAATGTACAACTTTTAGGGGGGTTTGGTTAAGGATACGATAATAAATCAATGAAAAATGGGTAAATGGTAGTAGTTGGTTATTTATTATAATAGATTGAATATTTTTTTTATAATTAAGTTTTAGGTAATATTTCATACCTTCTATGTATAGGAGGAATGATTTCGATTTCTATCGACACTAATATTTTTAAATTTTTTTAATTAAATATAATTAAAATCTAATTAATTAAAATATGAAATATAATTAATTAATTAAATTAATTAAGATAAAATATAATTAATTAAAATAATTAATCAAGATATTAAGATGTAATTAATTAATTAAAATATAATTAATTAGTTAATTATATTATAAATAATTAAAATATTATTCATTAATTACTTAAAATATAATATCATTTGTATTATCAAAAGAATGTGAATTGTATTAAACTATGTTATTTGATTTTATTATAGTAATGAAATGATAGATTTTATAATTATGTCGATGAATTGTACAA
>JANITW010000234.1:11053942-11075787 GCA_027564335.1 Erythroxylum williamsii | reverse complement strand
ATTTCTTAAATCACATTGTGTATGTAATTAATTCTTTACTTTTTCAGGACTTAATGTGTCACGAATTGACACATTCAGCTGAACAAGGTCATCCGATGACAGTGGATGAAGTGTGCGACAAAGTCCTAGGCACCAGAACAGATTACATTGTTGGCATGGGAATGGGGCCTCGACCACAAGGGAAGACTTCAGTCAGAAAGAGACTTCGAGACGAATTAGCGGAGTCCAAGAAGGTTAATGAGGGCTTACAGTCTAAAGTCGATGAATTGACCAAAAAATTTGAACAAATGCAGGATAAATTAGACATAATATGTTCTACACATAATATTCACGTTGATTAGATAAGTATTCATACTGATATATTAGACACTTATGACATATTGTTCATATTAATTACTATATTATGACATGTTTGGGATTTTAAATTATATAATTTATTGTCTACATCTATTAAATTCTTGTAATATATTATTGATCATTCGCAAATCTATGATGTATTCAACAAATTGATAAATGACTAAATACAAAATTAAATATATAATATTAAATATTTATTAAATAAATCAAATTTAATATTTGTCCCAATAATTAATTATTCAAATAGAATAATCATTCCATTAATTTTTTGATTTTAATGGAATATAATTCTCACTATTCTTAATAATTTATTTAATTATATGTCATTTTATTAAATTTAAATTATTTCAATATATTTACAAATAAATTTAAATAAATTATCATCTGCGACGTTTGTCAGCAAACGTCGCAGATAGTAATGGTCTCTACGACGTCTAAAAGACGTCGCACATTTTCATACTTTCCACGTCGTTTACAAGACGTCGAAACACGTCAAGCTATCAACGACGTCTAAAACACGTCGCACATTTGAAACTTTCTACGTCGTCTAAAAGACGTCGAAGAATATCAGCATATCTATGACGTCTAAAAGACGTCGAAGATTGTTAACCTTTCTACGACGTCTAGTACACGTCGTAGAAACGTATCCCGTTTCCACGACGTTTGCCTAAAACGTCGATCATTCGCTTAATATTTGTCGACGTTTCCTTTAACGTCAGAAAAAATGCCAGGCTTCCTCGACGTTTTATATAAAACGTCGCAAAAAACGTTTGCTTACTCCCCTTCTACGACGTTCGGTGCGACGTTTTTTAAAACGTCGAGAAAACATTTCGCCGACGTTTTTCAAACATTTGCGACGTTTATAAAACGTCGCAAAATGGGTAATTTCCTTGTAGTGTTGGGTAATGTAGGCATTTGTATCTGGCAAACTTCATTAAATAAATAAGGAAAATCTATAGTATCTTTTACTATAAAACAATTTGAATGATGTGTATTTGATATAGCATAAGAAATTACATATGTTATCGAATAAGGTCTATTTTGTTGTTTAAAGAAATCTTTTCTTTTAAAGTCTTGTAATAAACTCAACGTTTTATCAAAATCTTTATCTTGTATGTGATAAGAAATCCGTGGATAAATATTAAATTTTAATTTCCCATATTGTAGGTTTCCTTTAAGGATTCCTAAACAGGCTTCTTCTCTATTTATTATTCGATTATCCATAATTGCTAATTCTATTGGTGTATCTAACCCTTCTTTAAAAGTAGATTTTACAATTATTTGTATAGCTCCTATATGTATCCATCCAAGTGTATTTCTTATTTCTGGTTTAATTTTCTGTAATTTTTCCTGAATATCTTTTTTGGCTAAAAGAGGTATCATTACTTTATTAGAAGTGATAGCAACTTCTAAAGCTCTTTCTTGGATATTTAATCCGTAAAATAGATTATGATTTCTTGGTTTTATACCTAATCTTTGTAAAGTGCTAACTTTAAATCCTGAATAATTAGACAAAGAAAAATTTTCATTTTGGATTTGTTTTAACTTTCTTTTATCTATCAGTATTTCCTGTCTATATTCTCCAGATTGTTCTATCTGATTATCTATTACTGGTTTAATATGTTGATTATTAATTATTTCAATTTCCATTTAATCTATATCTTCTTCTGATGTAGATTCTGTATCAGTTATGATAAAAATACTTTCATCAGAATCAATATTAAAATCATTTATTCTTATGAATTCTCCTATATTTATCATTTCTTCGATATAATTATCTATTTCTATTTTCTTTTTATTTTTCTCATTTCTTTGAGACAATTATTAGCATAATGACCTATCTATTTACAATAATAACATCTGCATTCTTTAGGACTTGTTTTTCTTCATTTATATGTTGGTTTATAAGTTTTTTTATAACCTTTTTTCTTATAATATCTTGCTTTCCTCCTCTTCAAATAAGGTTTTCTATAATTATATTGTTTTTTCTTTTTATATTTCCGTTTTATCTTTCCATAATAATATGTACTATCACATTGTATCATTATTGGCATTTTTAGTTTATCACAACATAATGAAACTCTTTTTCTTAATCTTTTTGTGGCTTTGGCTAAAATAGCATCAACACACCAATTACTGAATTTATCTCTAACATGTTCTATTCTTTTTCCCAAAGTATCTATATTTCCAGGATTATAAGTTTCTATCAATTTAGTACCCCAAGGGTCTGGAATTTTAGCAAAAAATAAAGGTAAATAATTACTAGTATCTGTAACTTGGTTATAAATATGATAATAATAATCTTGAAAAACACAAATATATCTTTCTATGTCACATATATCACACAATTGTAGCTGCATCAAAGCAGTAGTATATCGAGTTATGGTAATAGGATCTTTGACATATTTACCTTCACCATGGAATTCTAATCTAAAAGTCTCTATTATTTTAGTTATAAAATTATCTTGATTAGAATACAGATCTTGTTTAGTATCTTCATTTATATTTTGCCAAAATCTTTGGGCACTGTTTAATAATGTTTTTTCCATGAATCCTTTAACTGTTTCAAAATCCATTTTATTTACTACAATCGTTATTCTTAATGCAGTTTCCCATTTATCTATGGCTTCTTCTATGTTAGCAATACAATCTAAATCTAGATAAATTCCAAATGGATTTATCGTATCTGCTTTCATCTTTTCATAAGGTGTGTATTTATCAGAATTAGTTCCAGCATTCATTAAAGTAGCATATCTTGTTACAGGTCTATTAAAGCTTTGACTCTGTCTAAATCTAATATTTGGTTCTGTACTAGTGCTAGGGATATATGATATGTTTGGATTTTCTGTTTTTATTCCTGTGGGTTTAATATTAATAAAATTATCTTGGAGATCTAAATTCCCAATTTGTGTTATTAAATTATCTACTTCAGGTATAACATAGCTTTCATTATCTGAGCTATTTTCTGACATCTTTTAATTTTTCTAGATGGATAATAAAAGGATTTTTACTTATCTCTTTTCTTTCTCCTTGTTCTTCTATTTTTATTATCTGTTTTTCTTTATCTTTGGTTATATTTTTATGATTTATAAGTGCTTCTAAATTAAGAGTCATCTGTTCACAATATTGTATAATTTTTTCTCCATAAGAAATTATCGTTTTTTGTACTTCTATCATTTCTTTATCTATTTTTAAAGCATCTTCCTATTCTTTTAATATTTTAAAATCTATATACATCCCCTTAAACAACATATATCATTGAACGTGTAAGAAAATAATATAACAGTAGTATAATAAAAGCTAAATCAATACTAACTATCCAACAACATAAACATATCAGTTTAAATAAAATAAACAAACCTAATAACCTTATTGAGACGCCAGACTCTGATACCGTCTGAGGTGTACTATCTAAGGTGTACGAGGTACGGTGTACGGCACTAGCACGGTCTAATCTGGTGCTAGGTCTTATTAATCAAATCCAGGTGGAGTTGAAGGTGGTCCAAATCCTTGTTCATTTTCTTGTAGTTCCAAGAGAGTAAAGTCTATTATCATTTTTGTTTCATGTCGGGCATTCCTGATGAATTCCAATATCTGGATTTGTTTTGACATGAAATACATCATTGCTTTATAATCTGGTCTTCTATTTGTTATATCCTTGTTATTTTCAAGTTCAGCAGTATAATATAATCTTAACTCATTGATTATACTGTTTATGCTATCTTTTGTGGACAAATCTAGTCGTACTAGATGCTCTCCATAAGCTTCAGCATTCATGATGGATAGGAGAGTTTTCTTATACTTATTCTCAACTATACCAAAAGTAAAATAGAAGAGGGTCCAGCACGTTTCCTTACCTAACTTTGCTTTGACCAGAATACTATCGGGTCGTACCACGGAGCTTTTATCGAGTGTTTCAGCCCCAACCTATAGACATAGGTAACTCTCCTGAAGTTCCTTCAGTAGTAACTAGCGCAGCCTAGTTTCGTTTCCTACCTCTAGGAGTAAGAAGGAAGTAAGAAAGTGTTTTGACTTTTTCTATTTGTTTCTGGGAAGTAGAGAATAGTATAAGAAAGGGAAGAGTTTATTTATTTTTTTATGGTAATGATACAAGAGAGTGGAGAAGGCATGTAGTAGTGAGTGATCTGGCTTCTGTTGTCTAAGAGCTTACATATTTATAATGCACGAAAAGTAATAAACTGTGATAGATTTTTTTACATAAAACACAAGACTTATTTAACACCGAACACGTATATACTTCTAGCGACCTCTGGTTTCACTATTCTGGACATGTTAGTCTTCAGTCGCTATCATTTTTTACATGTGTCTTCTTGTCCTTTTCATCTTTTTGTGGGGTGGTGCATGTAGGACAGATATCTTTTTGATGTTTTTGGAAAAGACAAGTTTTTCGCTGAGCTTGTGGGCTTGATCTTATGACTCCTAATTCGAGTAACTTCATTTTGGTCCAGAGGAAATTATGAACAGCTATCAGGGTAGTCTTAGCAGGAGAAATCATTACTGAAGAGTTTACCTTTTGACTACCATATGTGCGAAATCCTTTCTTAAAGCTGGTTTCCATGCCTTGAAGAACTATCCTTATTCCAATTGCTCTTCTATGATGGATATCTTTTACTTCAAATTTAATAAAATCTTTAGTTTTAGTCTAATTTACAGCTATCGAGAAAGAATCAACTTTTCCCAGCTGTATCAAATGATAAGCTGGGTATCTATCATCTGTATCAAAATCAGGTCCTGCTGATAAAAATTTTAATACTAGAATATCTGTTGGAGTTATGGTGGGATTATTGAGATAACAATCTGGAACCCCATCTTTTATCCATTGAGGTAAAAAATATTTATTTCAGGAAAATTTGAAGAAGATATATATATATCTAATTGAGGGCTCCAAAATCATACCAGTATCGAATTTCTTATGGGTCTGATTCCTGTAAATAATTGATTCTTGGATAAATTCCAGAGAAATCAATATATCGAGTTTCATTATTTGAGAGATAAAATAAGTCTCTCATTATCTTCTGTTGTTGCTCCACATCTGGTGAGACCATGGTTATTTCTTTTAATATCTGTGGTGTAGTGGAAGGTCCAGGAGAATGATTGGGCCTTAAATCTATTTTGTTTCCTTTAAGAAATGTCTCTCTAGGTGTTTCTTTGGTTATGGGTGTATCAGGTTTATTGCAAGCTCCAGCAACATATTCGGTTATCTTAAGGCTTATATCTTCACAATTTTCAATATTTATCTACATGAGTTCACTTCCTCTTTTTAAGAGACTTGCAACTTCACGGGACATACGTTAAAGATTAGCAATATCGATGAAATCTGAAATATTATCTTTGATATGACGTATCTTAGTATCCAATTTACGAACTTCTTTCAATATCTTGTGTTGATGGTCTTCCATCTCTAATACGAAAATCTGCTAAAATATTTTTGTCAGATTTAATAATTTCAATATCAAAATCATATTCAGAAAGTAATATTTGCCATCGAATTAATCTTTTATATTCAAGTCTACTAGGGAGATTATTTTTAATAAATGCCTTGACCTGTGTATTATCTGTTCTTAACAAAAAACTTTTTGGGAGTAAAATGTAATAAAATTTTTTACAACTTTTTACTACAGCAAGTAATTCTTTTTCATTTATATAATATTTACTTTCAATATTGGTAAACATTCTTGAACAATATCTACATAAACTTTCTTCTATTTTTTCTTTATTTGTATTATTATCACAATCTATTTTCTTTAATATTCTACTCCAATAGAATTCAGAAGCATCAGTTTCTAATATTAAATCATCTGTTTCACTTGGTAAATATAACTTTGGTAATGTAAAACATAATTCTTTTATCTTTATTACTTGGTTTTCTAAATCAAGTGTAAAACTGAATATCTTATCTTTTTTAGTAAATCTTGAAAAGATTTTCTTAATTTTGCTAAATCTTTTATAAAATCAGAAGCATAAGTTAAGACTCCTAAAAAGTTTTGTATTTGTTTTTTATCAATTAATTTATTAGGGAATTGAGAAATTTTTTCTACAATATGATTCTGTAGCTCTATCCCTTGGCCATCTACCTTCATACCTAAAAACTATACATTATTTTGTAAAATCTTTGATTTCTTTTTTGATAAACCTAATCCATGTCTGTGTATGCGTGTGTGTGTGTGTGTGTGTGTAAATAAGATAATAAAGGAATGATTGAGTTTAAATAGTGAGATGTCACATTCTTAAAAAAATGACTTTTCGAAGTAGGGTGAAATAATAAAAGACTTATATGAGATGTCATGATCACAATGATTTTGTTATGCGAAATTAGAAAGGAATTCATTTAAGTAGGAGTAATCTTGAAAATGAAGAATTAGCTGGAGATCAATTCAGATTGCAACCTATAAGAGTTTGCCTATTGTATTTTATCCAAATGGGAGTAACAAAGATATTAATGAATATACATCTCATTGATCTCGTTTCTGTAGAAGCAATCATGAAATAATTTTTCAATGTCATTTTGAAATAAAAAAGGAAAATCACTTGATCATCCAACAAGAAGAGGGTGAGCCAAAAATGCTCTTACTTAAAGAACAATGGATGAAAGCAATAAAGCATAAAATCTGTTCTTTAAGCTCCAATCAAGTATGTAACATAGTTGATTTTCCTAATAAGACTGGTTCTCAGACACGGGCAATTACTTATAATATTTGTAATAAATAGAAATAAGGTAGGTTTAAAATTTTTTATCAGAGAGCAAAAAGCTTAAACTATAAATTTTGTCTTAAATAATAAAAATGAAATGAAACTGGTTATGATGATTAAATAGTCAATGTATTTATCTTAAGTGCTACATTTGAGGTCTAAGAATACAAATTTTAGAGCAAAATAATGAATAAGGTTAAATATTAAGTATATTTAAACCAACATTTGTACAATTATGAATATAATAAAATAAACGAGATAAAGAAGAATAAGAATGCTAGATATGGCTTAGGATATAATATGGCTTAGGATATACCACGTAAAATTTATTCAAAAGTTGATTTATTACTTGATATGTCATATATTCTTAACAAATCGATGATAATAAGCTTTCATCATATAATGTTTGCTCGAGTTCACTTTATGCTCAACAACCGGCAATTGAATCCCTAGACCATTGGCGGAAAGAAGAACATGCAACCCAACTTATACGCGAAAATGAAAGATAGCTTTATGACAGTCTTACGTACTGCCAATGCGAACTTACTGTCGATTAAGTGAACCTGTCTGATATATTTATCTGTAGTTCGTGTTCCTCTGATTGAAGAAAGTCATCAAATGTTGTACTAATCGAAGATTGTGAGTGTTGGGATGAGTTGAAAGGCAAGGCCTGCATGACAGGCACCAAGAACAAAAGTAATAACTATTAAAAACAAAAGCAAGATTATACAGTGGTTCTTTTTAATTTTAAAAAAAACATGATTTTAAGATAATGTAGAAATCAATGTTTTTTCCTGTATATAATAAGCATCTACCACCAATAAATATTTTTACATGCACTATTTGGCCATCAATCGAGTGTAAAACAAGCATAAAAGCTGGACTAGTCACTCACTGTCTCCTGATCCTATCAATGGAACATTTCAGATAAATTATCTCCACATTGCAACACATGACCTATGCAATTTGAGCGATTTCCATTAAGATTTTGTGCAGTGCCTGAGGCTTTGAAAAGAATGGACAATGGTCACTCCCCTTCATCTTGAAGATGCCTTCAGGTGGACTTTCCCTCACAAGCTTTTCTTGCACATCTGGGGAGAGCGCATGGTCATCCAACGTCTGAATGAAGAACCGCCTTCCGGCTCCATATTTTTCAGGGGACAATGACATTTTCTCCATGATTGGACCCAGTGGGATGGGTCTCATGCAGACCATGGCTAAGGCGACATCCTGAAAGATGCAGAAATAGCTTCAGTTGATTGAACAGTCTTTATTAATCATGCTTTCATTGGATATGCAGCCAATGAACCCTCTTCCTCCACAGCTTGATCGCTTATGTCATTTGTATAATGTTTAAGAATATAAAAGTTTCGAATATTGCAAACTTGATGGTGAATACTAAAGGCCTACTTTTACAGCAGAGACAGGTAGTGAATGCTTGAAATGAAGATAAGTTAATCAATCAGAGACTGTACTCCCTTCATCTCACATGAAGGGTAAGGAGAATCATAAATATGAAGAAAGGACCCTACATCACCATGGTAGAGAAAGCTATCATATCATGGTGCTCCAAAGTAAAAAGTTGAACTCGTAGGGTGGTTAACATGTGGCTGCTCTACCCAGTGGAAGAAGAAAAAACAGCAGAAATCAACAATATTTAAATAGTTCACTTTCTGCCATGTAGCATACCTTTCTAGGTGATTGGTTGAAATACAATCCTTTCATGTGTTGTTTCCCAAACATGAATCCAGTAGGAGGTTTATCTTTACCATTCCCATGAATCAAAAATTGTGACTCTTGCATAAAACGTTCAGCAGATCCAAGCTGCAATATGAACTTTATTAGTCATAAAAAAGAAAAAGAAAAATAAACTCAATAAAATGCGAGACAAAAAGTCTGGTGCTCTGATAAAGCCATGATTAGACGAGGCTTCAGAAATTAGGCAATGCAGCGTAAACCATGATAGACTATCTGAAAAGCGTATCTATAGTCCAGTATCAGTCTATAATTCTGAGAATTTAAGAAAGTGGACGGCAGACATCTTCGCTAAGATTCGAAAGTCAAATAACAACAAAATCATCAGTTTTGCATCAAATGATGCTAATTTTTTGAGGTGTGTTCACTGGTCCATTATTTCATAGACATGAGTGACAAGAAGATGTTGACATACCTCTTCAGCAAACACATCAAAAGGCCTTTGACCATCAGAAACCATTGTAGCACATAGAAAAATAGCTTTTGAGATCTTTTCGGGAAAATGTTCTAGTGCATAAGAAACACATGCACCACCAGTACTATGACCAACCAAAATAACCTGCAAAAGATGAGTTTGTCTAAGAACAAACTGGCAAAATTTATGGAAACGGATCAAAATGGTGATAAAACTGCTACTATTGCTGACCTTTTCATCCTCAGGAAGATTTTCCAAACACCTAAAGAGTGGTTTTGAGTATTCTGCCAATGTTGTGACACTATTTGTGTCTGTAAGGTCAATACCAGATCCAGTAAGATCTATGGCAGTGGGAACTAGTCCTGCTTCCTCCAAAAGAGACATAGTTTTATACCAACACCAAGCTCCAAAGCCACCGCCATGAACCAGGATAAAACTTTTTGATTTGATATTCTCCAGAAAGTCTGGGACCTGCAGAGAAGGCAACAAAATTGAAACAATGGACCTCAAAGGGATGAGCCTGCCACTAGAGAAGTTTAGAAACTTTGTGAAGCAACAGCCATAACAAAACAAAACCAACAAAAATGTCAGCTAAGAGAGGAGAAACCAGTTGGCTAATCCATTATACATGATCAAAAAAACCTCAAGTGTTTTGCTTGATATTATTCATATCCTTTCAAGTTAGGATGGAATGACTAAAACATACATCAGATGAGAACTTCGCACTTGTGACGGATTATTACCACTGGTACATAATGTGACCATTTACCAATTCAAAACTTCCCAAAAACAGAAAAGACCAACTTATAACAGGATCCCAGATGTTTCTCTCCCTCACCAGTCCACCATTTTGGCTTCCACAAGCTGGTCAGGAACTGTTAGTGAAACTTAAACCATTCAGGTAAAGAAGCTGTGGTGTCTAAAAGCCTAAGAGTTGTAACAACGTTGAGGATTTTGAATTTCTGATCACTAATCTTCCCTCTCCAAAAAGCTGCAGTCCCTTGCTCGCCTTCTGATTAGAACTCAACCAATAGACCTAAACTTTAAATTTAGTTCAATTTGCCTAACCTGGTTGTTTTGGTCACCTAACTCGTGTGATACTGTGGATTTAATTCTCATTCACATACCAGAGTACATAAATTAAGTACCTTGAAACTACTTTATCCTCGGCATCATGAGTGGTTTAGTTAAGGATAGAATTATGTAGAAAAAGGAAAGGTAAGCTCAAAATCCTCGTACTATTCCTTTTGCTTCGTCTAGATTATGGTGCACTAGGGACTAAAAGGCTAAACCTTTTCTCTTTAAAACAATAGAGTAGCTCCTTTTACTTGTGTACATGCACCTTTTCAGAAAACAGAGAAAAGTAAAAGCATCTGCTCGAACAGTTCATCTTTCCAAGAACACGTGCATCATTCTATGAAAACTGCCAATTGACTAACAATGCTTGTGAACATAATTAAAGGCTCTGTATTTCATATTAGCAAGTGTTTAAAATCATCATTACATACTTTCTATCACAGATCCGATTTTATCAATTCCAATCGTGAAAAGGAGTAAAGTTGCTACCTTTACATTAAAAACCAAAAAGTTTAAAGACTAAATATAATCGTAAAAGCCAAGAGATGTCACAACAAAAAACAAGTAACCTGTTTGCCATTGGAAAAAGGATCTGAGAGATTCCGCCTCCGAGAACTGGTCGAACCAATCCTCCTGGACATGGATCCTTCAAATCTCTGCGATAATTGGTGCTGATGAAGTGCCATAGACAGCGCTTGCCTGTGCAAGAACTCTTCCTCTGCCAACAATTTCCTCTGTGACCTACCCATCCTCTTGCTTCTTGATCCATTATTCTCCCTGGTGTCCTTCTTCGACATACACATGAACCGGTTCCCCATTGCTGCAACACCAGTATTCTTCAAAACCCAGAAACCTTTGGGAAAGGGAAAATGATAGAGAATCAATCAAGTAATTCCCAGATGGAGTGAGCTTTTAGTGAACAAGAAGAGGGATTTACTTGAACACCAACTAAGACTTGATACATAAAGATACGATCTTTAACTGCAGGTTCAGAGATTATTAGCTTAAAAAATTAGGTGCAAGGTTAGGACAGATGGTGGGAAGAAGCAGGAAGAAAGAAAGAGAGAGTTGGATAAGAAGAGTAGCAGGTGAAAGGTGAAGAAGCAAGAGGCTTCAAATGTCAAATCTTACAAACCAATAGCTTCACATCTCCCTCAGACAAAGAAGCCAACCGAAATGAACTGCTATTTAATGCCTCTCTTTCTTCCTTTCCTTTCATGAAAATAGACCAGAGCGGTATTGCCTCACACCATCCAACGTTAGTTAAGAGTAGAACTCAAAAGTAGAAACTGTGTAGGCCCAGTTGGATGCGGTGTTTGGTGTTGGCCTTTTGACACTTGTTTCCGTCTTTTGTTCCTCCTTCCCTCTTTGTACTGTAGTTTGCATCCAAAAATTAATAAATTACATAGCGAATTTGGAATTAACCGAGTATCGGAAATTTGCTTGAATCTGAATGAGTGGACCAAATCAGCCATAAAGTGGTTGATACAGATAGTCAAGACCTAATTACTAATTAGTGTAGCAGGTCATTTGAGTTGAAGTTTCTATCAGTCTTTATGTTCATTCTTCTGCTCTGCACTGATAAGTCTATTAAGAATATTTAATGTCGGTAGCTTAAGCTTTTGTACGTTGACAAATCTGTTACTATCGTCATCATGAACCATTTATAACAGATCTACATCTGCGTTTTAACACCACACACCGGCTCTACAACGTGTCTTTTCTTAATACATAAGCAATGAGGTTTGGATACGTAGAAGAATGGCTTAATAGCCTCATTCTCCATGGATTCTCAAACAAGCAGGAACAGAAAAGGGCCAAAAGACAAAGAATAATGTATTTTAATTTTAAGTAACTTAAACTCTTTTTGACTTTTCTTCTTCTTCTTTGAATTGAAAATTAGCTCGTGTTAAAGAGTATGTATCTTTGTTTTTCAAAGGCACAAGATGAATCCAAGTCCTAATAGTTGTTTAAAATTTAAAAGATTTAATAAATATTAAATTATAATAAAATTGGTTAATAATCGAATAAAATTAAAATTTTAAAATATGATTAAAAATATTTTTATTTATAAAAAATTAAAAAATTAATTAAATAAAAAAAATTTTATATGATTCTAAAAATATATGTATTATACTTTATTGGCATGCTAAATTTAAGTTAAGATGAATAAATTTCCAAGAATGATTTATATGGTCGAAGATTTTCAATTTTCCATGTTAATATAATATTAGGTTACATTACTTGAATTAAATTCTAAAAAAATAGTTAAAAATAATAAACATTTCCTTTTCTTAATGGTTAATATAATATTAGGTTACATTGCTTGAATTAAATTCTCGAAAACAATAGCCAAAAACAATAGCTAAGAAGTTCGGTGGCACTGGCCCAAAACATTAATTTAATACATATGGTTGAGAAGTCACGCTCTCCTTTTTCTCTAATTTAAAAGGGACTAGAAATTACGAGAGATCGAGAAACATTAATGACTATTGTTTTATAAATAAGGACAATAATATATATATATATATATATTGTCAGCCAATTTTAATTTATCATTGAAAATTTTAATAAAATATTGTTTATGTATATTGAAATAATAATTTTAAAAGATAAAATTATGAGAAAATTAAATACGAAGTATGAAGATGAAATTGTTCATGTACCACGTACAGAGGCTAGTGGAATATCGTTTTCTCTTACTTTGTTCACACAAGTATCCCGTGAAGTTGCATTCATGTGTGAAGATGGTTTAGCATGTTACTTAAAAACATCACTTCTTTTAAGATTGGAAAATATAAACATGTAACATCTCCCAACCTAGAGGCATTTCTAACTATTAAACTGAAACTGTGTTTATTTAAGATACATTGCTTCGGTAGGTTGTAATGAGAGTAGGAGATGATTGCTATTTCTTGTCATAGCTTGGCTTGGCATATAATTTATAGTCTGAAGAATGACTTTAAGATTTTGTTTAGTAGCCGAATGAATTAGAATAAAGATTGAGAATGAGAATTAGAATAAAAATTGGGAATCAAAATGAGAATAAAAGTATTGATTATGCGTGTTTGATATGTAAACACCGGCTAAAAGCCAAATTGGGGCTTAATCTTTTTGAGTTTAATCAGTTTAAGACATAAACTTATAACCGGATCAAAGAAGGTCTAAAATTTCACGAGTTTGCTCAATTAAAGACTTTTTTGGATAAAAATTAAGATGTGTTTTACACGCATCATTATATGCAGGCTAATTAGTCTTTAAATGTCACGTTAAGAATACATAACTTATTGTCCAGCTAGTAGAATTTAAAAAATAATAATTTCATTTAAATTTATTCTCTTGAACCCTAAATCAACCATTTTTTGCAATAGGTGTTTTCACCCTTTTTCTTTTCTCTTGGTTGTGCCTTCACTCCAATTCTTTTGGCATTGAGGTGAATAGGTGGTTGGATTTGTGGAGATCTGAAGCATACATGTGCTCTGATTGAAGAACTAAATAGGTAATGACTCATGCTCCCTTCTAATTTTTGTATATAATTTATGATGTTTGAATCTTCACTTTATTCCTTCGCCTCTTTTTTCCCCTTTTTATGGAAAGTTTGATTAGCAATGTTACATTTAGGTAAATTTCTTTATCTTCTTTAAATAAGTTTGATTATAGGGTTGAATAGTGTGTAGATTATAATTGTTTTCATGTGCAATTCTATTATACACTTGTATGTAGGATATCATCAAGTTTTCTTTTTTCCTATCTACTTGACATTGTACATAGATTATGATTTATGTCACTTGGTTTAGCATTGTTGGTGGTTATCTATGTTTTGTTTATCTTTATTAGCTAGGTTTAAGATAAAGTATGACATTTATAGAAGAGATGCAGATTCTTAGGAGCAAACAATTTCAATTATGTAAATATCATTTAGCTATCAGTGGGTACACAATCAACATTATAACATTGTGTTCTAATACTTGAGAATAAGCTCAAGTAGTAGTTCTTTAAGGTAATGAGGTTAATTAGAGGGTTTAGTTTGTTATTTTCTTGGTTGTAATTTTATGTTGAGTTGAAATTTTTAAAATTTTCATCTTTGCTAGTAGAGGGACGTGTTATAAGCTTAATTTAAGGTCATACAAGCTGATTTCTTCAACTTACCCAATTGAATGGGACTATGAAGGAGAGGCTAAATATTGTTACTGTAACTTGAGAGCGCGTAGATGGACTTCATAGACTAATGAAAATCTAGGAAAAGGGTTTTATGGCTGTCAACTCTTTTCGGTAATTTGGTGCATCTTTATGTTGTTTTAGCTAAATATGTTCATATATTTCATTAACGAATTGTTGTTTTTCTTTGATGATAAAGTGAAAATCTTTGTGGATTTCATGAATGGCATGATCAAAGATTTTGTCCAAGAGCAAGACAAATTATTTTAAAGCTGAAAAATAGAAAGAAGATGTTATATCATCAAAGTAATCTGTTGAAGTTTGAAGTGACACAGTTAAGAGAGAATGTATTTGATGTTTTGAAAGCTAAAAGGTAGTAGTAATGAAACACATTCATCAAAGTGTTGGAAATTTGTTACTTGTTTAAGCTTGTGCTTAGTAGTTTTGCTAATGTTTGTTAATCTAATTAATGAAGGTAATATAGGTAATAGTTGTACCTTTAAAGCCTTATATGGAAATGGTTTTATGTACTAGAATAATGTGTAAATGTAATTCACCTAACCTGATGTTGGAAAGTGCAATTGTTAGATGTTTCAACATCTTTTGTATTCCTAATTTGATGTTTATGCCTAAACAAGTTTGATATTTTATGTACTGGCCTAAAGATGTTTGATGTACTAGCCTAATGATAAATTAGTAACAAAATAGGATCTTTAATCAAGGAAGATGGAGTATTGGTTAGTAGTCAAAAGGAGTTAAAAGAGGCAGCAATTGACCACTCTAAAAAATGTCATCTGTACTTTAGCTCTAATGATTAACATGACTGCTAAGTTGTTTTATAAGTCATCAAATTATTATGAGGAGACAAAGATGTTTAATAGACATATAATTCCAAATTTTTGTATTAACAATGTACATATTCTATCATTCATGAATTTCAACGAAAAGGAAAAAACCTAAAAGAAATGCAATTCACACTGATTGGTTTATGATATACTACATCAAATGGCTACTTAATGATCTAATCTCAATTCAAGACTAAATGATGAAAATAAAGGGAACCAACACTTTACTACAAAAAGCTTAGCATCTTCGGGCCACAAACTTTAAGCTTTCCCTGAAAACTTTTAACATTGCAGAGAATGTGACAATTCCAAACAAGCTTCTATCACCTTCGGCAACCTATTCATGCACTTCAACAAAAAGGAAAAAAATCTTAAAAAAATGCAATTTAAACTTAAAGTAGTAGTCATTGCATTCATTGCTTAATAACATGTAAATGCCAATAAGATCCTTACAATCTATTGTTGTTTAGTACACAAATATCACAAAATTGTTCAGTTCACTAATAATTAAATGTTAAGTTTACAATTTCTCCTTTTTCCTTTGAAGATGTAGTTTGGCTTTCTTAGCTTGAATTCACATGCGCAGTAACAAATTCCTTCCTCTTTATTGATTTATGCCCAAGGTGTAGTAGTCTCTGACTTGTCCTTCCAGGCTGTAGATAAAATGTAAACATTGTTAAGTTATATGAATTAATTAATGTTTAATAAGAATGTAAATATTTAACATTTAAATATTTACATTTAGCATCTGTAACCTTGTGGTTTCATTTGTGTATATCCCCATCCCTTACATCCATTTCTTGAACTTCCTATTTGCTTCTTGTTGAAGAGAAAAGTATGTGATAGACCTTTTTCCTGTAATTTTCTCTTAAAAATTTAGACTACATTTGCCAACACCTAACATCCTCAATCTGCTTTCATCATCTACAACACCATACCCAGGCCCTCTTCTCCTTTTATTTTGGTTTTTGGTGGTGGCCTTTGAAGATGTACATATATTTGTTGTTTCTAAAGCACATCCAGGTGTTGGAAGAATAACTGAGGATGTTGCATTTACACTTGCACTTCCACATACATGAGTAGTACTTGAGGTGTTGGAAACACCTGAAGCAGTTGTGACACCAGCAGATACAAACACAGTAGCAGAGGCATTTGCTATTCTTTTACCTTTCTTTCCCCTTTCAACATTGTTAGATGCAGATTTAAAGGCACTTACTGGGATGTCAATGTTGGTTGGAACTGTGGATATTTTTTAGGGTTGATTATGAGTTCGTTATATTTTGCTCCATATGGAAATGAGTTGACTGGTCTGGATTAGGATTTTAAAACTGACCTAGAACTTACTATTGATAATAGTGAGAATGGAACAAAAAAAACCTAAAAGATTACCACTACTATAGGAAGGAATCTTAGCTATACCACAAGAAAGACAAAACAACTTAGAAATTACCTATCTACCCTTCCAAGGATAGCCTCTTTTGTTGTGTCCTTATGTATGGAAATGGCTGCATGTCATGATTAAGCCTCTCCCAGACATGTGGTTAGTATTTTGTTTTTTAGTTACTTTTGTATTATTTTGAGGCTCTTCAATGCCCTTTTTCCTAACTGTTTTGGGCTACCAGGCCCTTGGTTAAATTCTGGTGGCCTAATAGTTTCTTCGTTACTAATGGGTCGATCATTCATACTAGGCATCGGTTGAATTTCCTTCCCATATGCTTTGACATATTCAGTCTTTTATAACCAACTAGAAGTGTACTCTTCAATATTAACCCTATTGTCTTTAATAGCGCATATGACATGTCTACAAGGAGTGTCAAAGAGAATATATCTCCTACAAGAATATATTTTGTTCTGAAGCCTCACTATATATCTGTTCTACCCATGATCAATCTCATACCCCATTCTGCATTATGATGTATTGAACAATATTGAGCAATCATGGCATTCTTTTCAATTGCTTCCCATATTTTTGGCCCTAAATTTTCCTTCCACTTGGTAGCCTCTTTTTATTTTCTCACGATTCTTTTCATCAATTCTCTTCTAATCTGCTTAAACAACCTTAAAACTGACATTTGTCTTGCATCAACTAGAGTTTTATTGAAGGCCTCACATAAGTTATTGTTAACCAACTCAATCATAGAATCTTCCCTCTAGAAAGCCCTACACCACTGTTGAATTAGTGTATAACTCCCAATATTTTCTACTACCCTTTCCTTCTTAGATCTGAACTTATCCAAATTTCCTTCATATTTCCTTATTGTGAAGGATTTTGCGATTTTTTGAAAGTGCTTTTTCATCTTTTCCCTTTTATGTCCTCTTTTATGCCAATTCACATAAACATGTCTAGCACAAAATCTGTGCTCAATATCTAGACATAAATCGACAATGACTTGGTTAAGTCCTTGCAAGGGAAAGCATAACCATTTGAATTGGCATGTGGACACAAATTTGTATATTTCATAACAATTACACTCTCAACGAAAGTAAAAAAACAAGACTGATGTGAAATTTTTACCTTTAGTTGGTCAGTCATTATAGTGCAACCAATTCTGGAGCCCAATTAAGGTAAATCTTTTTTCAACCTTTCAATGAACCATTTCCAGGTGACTATCGACTCAACTTCAACCATAGCCCAAGTAATAGGAAACATTTGATTGTTTCCATCTCTTCCCACAGCACATAAAAGTTTACCTTTAGTTTTGGGTTTAAGCCAACATCCATCTAAGCCAAGATAATGCATGCATCCAAGCTTAAACCCGTGTATAAGAGCTTTTAAACATATATACATTCTTTCAAATACAGGTGGAGATGTTGGAATTGGCCGAGACATTGTCATTGTAATAGTGTTTCTGGGGTTGGTCTACCTAATCACTTCATCATAAGATCAAAGCTTCTCAAACTCCTCTTCAATGTTGATCACAACATTGTCTACTATTTTTTCTTTACTCTTCCCACCATACTCATGGACACTTAAACACCTAAACAATCCTTAACGTAAAATTTAATATCACCATTCTTTAAAAAGCCTCCCTTTTAAGCTTATCCTTCAACAAGTCAGATAAGATATTGGTGTTCATCCTAGGATTTGTTTATATCCTATTACAGTCATGACTGTTCTTGAATTTCCTAACTTGAAATGATTGCAACTTTCTATCAAATGCTCCATATATATACCAAAGGCAGTTCTCTGTCCTACATTTACCTTGGACAAATTTGGGCTTAATTTTTAGTAAACATAACAACCCTCTTTGTTTGATGGACAACAAACTTATTGCACTCTTAAATTGCAAATGATTAAGAAAATAATCCCTATTTCAATGTAAGGCTTAGCTACATTTTCGTCATAAACAGGGTATTTCTTTTTCCTCCTAATAGCGTTATCTACCATATCATCTACATCACTAACAAGTTCTCTATATTCATCACTGTCATAATATTCAGACAAAACTACCTATTCTTCATCATCTGCACCACCCATTATTTGACTAACCATATCTAACACACTAACATCATCTTGTACAACCCTTAAACCATTACATAGTTCAAAACCAGGCATAAGATAAAAAATCTTTTTCACTTTGTTATACCCACTTCTCTTACATACATTAACAAATTCAAAATAGCTCAGTAAGTCCAAATCAAACTAAATTTCATCCACAAAACCACCCTCATACTAAACATTATCGGCTATATTAATAAAGCATCCCGCATGGTGAAACCTTAAAGCTACCTCATCAAATGTCATTCTATCAAACCAAAATGACCGACTCCAGGAAAAAGAAGAGACTAAGTCAGAATGTTGAAAGGAAACACTGAAGTGAAAGTGAGAAATTGAAGCCTAGCACAACATATGATGCTTAACATATTCATAACAATTCCATCAACCAATTAATTCAGAATGGTGAAAGGTGATAAGAAACATTGAAGTGAAAGTGACAAATTGAAACACAACACAACACATATGAAAGTTAGTGGCATTGCCTACTAACCTTTATATATATATGTATAACTCTTCTACAAACTTACTAAGTTCTATTAATTAAAGTATGTAGCTTTGTTTACACTTGTGAATTGAGAAATATGTTTTGTGGCTCCTAAGCTTGTGAAAATTTTCACCTATAAGTCTCATAGGAGCTACATCACTGGTTTCCAACCTATGCAGTTTCAAAAATACCCATATTAAATGCAATTCTTGTTCAATTGTTACCTCAACTTTAAGTTACTAGTAATTAGAGTCGTTCAGATTGAAGTTTGTTAACAAAGTTTGAAAGCCAAGAAAATCTAAGGTACGTGGTGTTATTTACACTAGTGAATCGAGAAACATGTTCTCGTTGTGGCTCCTAGACTTGTGAAAATTTTCACCTATAAGTCTCATGGGAACTACATCACTGGTTTCTAGCCTATATACTTATCTGATGGTTTATTATGTCTCAATGTCTAAAAATATTTATATTAAATGCAATCCTTGTTCAATTGTTACATCAACTTTAAGTTACTAGTAATTAGAGTCATTTATATTGAAGTTTGATGACAAATTTTGAAAGCCATGAAAGTCTAAGGTATATGGTGTTATTATTAAGAAACATGTTCTCGCTGTGACTCCTAAGCTTGTGAAAATTTTCACCTATAAACCTCATGGTAACTACATCACTGGTTTCCAACCTATATACCTACCTAATTGTTTATTATGCCTCAATTTTTCAAAAATACCCATATTAAATGCAATCATCGTTCAATTTTTACATCAACTTTAAGTTATTAGAAATTAGAGTATTTCAAATTTAAGTTACTACTAGACTGTTAAATCAGAACTTTATGTTATCATCAATGATACTTAGAGTATTGCAAACAATAACATAAAAACAATACTTCATTTGCAATTAAAAAAATTTCCTCACAAACACTCCCACTAGTAAAGCAAAACATATTGGAGACATTAGTTGAATGACTTACCTGGATGGACGGACAACCGCAATCTACAAAGAAGGAGGACGTCAAATGATTATGGATGCTCTTCAACATAAAATATAGCCTGCAAACAATAAAAATAAGCAAATGATCTAAGATATTTAATCAAGTGAAGGGGAGCTTTCCTATACTAATTTATGGTTAAGTTATGAATGATACTTGGAGAATGATCTAAGAAGAGAGGGCTACTAAGGATTGTTTTGCTTTGTAGAAATTCATCCACCTAGTCATTAGTAGCCAAAACCCATTTATATTTTTTCTTATATGCCAATTTCCAATTTTCATAATTCCTTCAAGTAAAGAAATTTTCTTTATACTTTAGATCAGTAACTTCTATGTGATTAGTATAAATCCTAAAATCTTCATTGAATTACTTAAAAAATATGTTCCTTTCAAGTTAAGAGTAGAGGGGAGCACTATCACGTAGAATAATTAATAGAGAGCCAATTCCATAATGGATATCTATGGTTTTTTTACTATAAGGAATTTCCTTGGAATGCATAATTGGACTTATAAAAGAAGTTAAAAAAAACTTAGTCCTCTCTTAAAGTAATTTTATTGAGCGATGAATAATTTAGTACATAGACAAAATGTTTGAGACCTTAATTCTATTTGGATCATAGGCAATAACTATACATCCATATGGTTAGTATATATACACAAGGATCTAAGAGTAATAGTAAAAAATATGATTTCTCTATATAATCACATTTTATTTCCTTCTTGCTTGATGTTTTTTGTCTTTTTCCCTAATAATGTTTCTCCCCTTAATAAATCCCTTAATTGAAATAAAGGACTACATATTAGACTTATGCACTAATAATGTTGGAAATTAATTAATAAGTCACCCATAAAAAGTTAACATTTTGTTTCTTTAAAATGAATATTTTTTTTATAATTTTTAGTAATCAAACTAGAGTTGCAAGTGTCACATGTTAACTTTTCCTTTAATAGAACAACCACTTAACATTTAAAGAAAAAAGATATAAGAGGGCAACAGATTTTACCTATCACAAAGCATCCACTACAAGAAAAATAAAGTTTACCGACGGAATTTGTACATATTCCATCGGTAAGCTTACTTAGCGACGGAATTTAGAGACGGACAAAGGCGTCGGAGATATGACCGTCGCTAAATTTAACGACGGACATTTTTTGTTGGTAAATTTTCCGACGGAATTACCGACGGATAAAAATTTCCGTCGGTTATTTTGTTCAGTCCGTAAATTTTTCTGTTAGAAAATTAGCAACGGAATTTGAATTCCGTCGGTAATAGTAAAATCTAATATATTTACCAATGAAATTTTTTTTCCGTCGGTAAATTTGCTGAAAACTATTTTTTAAAATTTACCTGCTAACTGTTTAGTTTCTCTAGAAGCCACCATGGAGAAAACATCATTATTTCAAGTAAAAGAATTAAAATATTAAACTTCATACTAAAACAGAACTGAAAATAAAAAACTGAAATTTTTTTCAAATAATAAACATTTCATTAAACACCTTACATGCATCAGAAATTTATTTTAACATCACAACTAAAATCACATCTTGTCCCTTCT
>JANITW010000234.1:11039738-11053842 GCA_027564335.1 Erythroxylum williamsii | reverse complement strand
ATCCAATCAATTCATAAACAATGTTTATGAACATCAAATTAATGAAATATGCCTTGCTTTATTTATTCATAAAGTCTATACAAGACTATGAACAAAACGCGCTAAAGGGGATTGCCTTTAGGGCACAAATTAACAGTACCGTCCTTGAATAAGTCGAGTTACCCAATGTACAAGTCGACTTATCGGTACTGAATGCGTGTAAGTCGACTTACCGAAGTGTACAAGTCGACTTACACTTACAGTATCTGGGTTTCAAGTTTCGTTCTTCTGTTTTGTTTTAAATCCTTCAAAATTTTGAGTTTTATATTCGAGTCTTTTTATTATTATTAATAAAATTATCGTTATATTTTTTTAACACAACCCTCCTTCTTATCTTCCAAAAACATTAACGTTAATGTTTTTAGGTGATTAAAACGTTAACGTTTTTATCCTTCCAATACGTGCCTAAATTAAAAACAATAAACTCTTAATTAATGTAATTTAACATTAAATGAACAAGAGTTTAGTAAATTATTTATCTAAAATTAATATAAAAATGTCTATTAACAATTAGAAGAGCTCTCACTTGTAGTTACACTACAAGAAAAATAGAGTTTAGTGACAGAATTTACCGACGGAATTTGTAAATATTCCGTCGGTAAGCTTATTTAGCGACGAATTTTATTCACGAAAAAAGGCGTTGGAAATATGGCCGTTACTAATTTTAACGACGGAAATTTTCCGTTGGTAAATTTACCGATGTAATTACCGATGGTAAAAAATTTTGTCGGTAAATTTACCGACGGGTTTTTTGTTCAGTCAATAAATTCTTCTGTTAAAAAATTACCAATAGATTTTGTAATTCCGTCGGTAATTAGCGACGGAATTTTTTCCGTCAGTAAAATTCGATATATTTACTAATGGAATTTTTTTTCTGTCGGTAAATTTGCTGAAAATTATTTTTTAAAATTTACCTGCAAACTGTTTAGTTTCTCTATAAGCCACCATAGAGAGAACTTCATTATTTCAAGTAAAAGAATTAAAATGTTAAAATTCATACTAAAATAAAACTGAAAATAAAGAACTGAAATCATTTTTTAAATAACAAACATTTCATTAAACACCTTACATGCATCAGAAATTTATTTTAACATCACAACTAAAATCACGTCTTGTCCCTGCTATCACTAACATTTATACCTTAAAGTTGTTTTCCAATAATAAAATACACAAATAAACAAAAGTAATAAATACCCAAATTAATTTTCATCTAATATATGAAAAAACACATGACAATAGTTGCAAAAATACCTCTACCGAAGGACACGATGACAATAGCTGGAGAAGACAACATCGTCGAGCAGAAAAGGAGTCCACAATAGAGAAATGGGCTCCAAGAAAACCGAAAAGAAGATGTAGGAAGAAGGAAGAAGAAGAAAGGAAAAAGAAGATAGAAGTGGGAGGGAGATGTCAGGTGAGTTCATGTTTAAAAAGAATTTACCGACGGAATTACTGACGGAAAATTTCCGTCGGTAAATTAAAAAAATTTTAATACTGCCAATAATTCCCTCCTTTTTACCGACGGAATGAAAATTTCTGTCGCTAAATTAATTTACCAACGGAATTTACCTACAGAATTTTTCGTAGGTAAATTTAAAATTTTTTATTCCAGCAAAAATTTCCTCCATTTTTAGCGACGGAACGTATACAGTCGCTAAATTCTATCGCTAATTTTGCCGCCACGAATTTCCTCCAAATTTAGCGACGAGTATTAGTACCGTCGCTAAATTACTCAATTTTAGTGACGGAAATATGCTTTCCGTCGCTAATTTCTAACGATATATTTTCCGTCAATAATAAATTACCGACGGCCATATTGTTCCGTCGTTAATGTCCGTCGATAATTTTGCCACGACAAATTCCCTCCAAATTTAGTGACGAATATTAGTACTATCGCTAAATCACTCAATTTTAGCGATAGAAAGTATATTTCCGTCGCTAATTGCCTACGAAAATGTTTCCGTGCTAATTTTCCGTCGCTAATTTACATTTTTCTTGTAGTGATCAAATTAAGATTTAGTGGGACCAGCTGCTTTTTTATTGTGCTTTGATTGGTAGGAAAGATGAATTTTTCTACTTTAGCAAGTAGATCTTCCATTACCCTAGTTATGTATTTTATAAACCAATATAAAAGTTAGACTGACACTATAGTAGATTTCAGTTAACTTATTCTAAGCTACTTAAAAAGAGATAAAAGTCATTAGATTAACACTAGCAAACATATATAAAAAAAAACTTTAGAAGCACTAAAATGGCATGGAATCATAAAAATCTCAAGATCCTTTATCTTTATAGGTAATTAATCATACAAGTTACACTACACTCCTTGGTTAAAGGAATCATAGCATAATCCTCAAGTTTTTTTTAAAATAATCTTCTTCAATAATTTGATATATGAAGGATATATTAATATGTATAGTTGAAGTTTTCTATTATTTTCTTTAACATCTGAGATTACAGAATGAGTAGCTTATATGGTTTGACAGTGATTCAAGGTTAATGGTCTTAACCATTTTTGGTTGAAGATGAAACTAATACTAGTTTACGTCTGCCCATCTCATTTATACTATATTCCTCAGACTTTTCTAACCTTTGCACTTTCTTCTTTTTACCAATATCATAATCAAATGTTTTATCACTTACCTTAGTTTCAAAAGATGATGCGTGAACCAAGCAAGTCAACCCCTTCAATGAAGATTGGAGCGCGGATTAGGCGACGATGAAGATGCATCAACCAGGCAAGACAACCCCTTCAAAGAAGGAAGAAGCTCGAATTGGGCGACGGTTTTGATGCGTGAACTAGGCAAGACAACACTTGCACGAATACTGGAGCGCATATTGATCGACGGTGGACCAAAAAGGGAAAACGGTGGGAATTTAGGGTCTTTTGTAATTTTTACTTTTAGTGAATTTAAGGTTTCTCTTTTCTTTACTTTTGGAAATTTACGACATTTAGGGTTAAATCTTAAAATCAAGCAAGCTTTACTCTTTTACATGTGGCATTTAAAAAATAGTAACGGTGCCACATTATACATTGTAACGGTGTGTATAAAACTTGTCCTAATTTTTGTCCAAAAAAGTCTTAAATTGAGCAAACTCGTGAAATTTTAGACCTTCTTTTAGTAAGTTACAAGTTTAAGTCTCAAACTGATCAAACTCAAAAATATTAAGCTCAATTTGGACTTTAAGCCCTTGATCTTACATATGATGATGATTTTCATAATGATATCGATATTATTGATATTGATATTACTTAAGATCAACTTGATGATAATCCATATGACAATCAAGAATGAAAAGGTAGAAGAATCAAAAGAAGAAAATAACAATAATGGGTATATGAGATGATATGGGCAATTCTTAAGATTAAAAATTAGATAATAAGATAGCTCATATGTGCGTTAAGGAAAATGAGAAAAAGGTAACTTCTAGCTCAGACTCATCTGACAATGAAATTATGATCATATGATGAGCTTGTGGAATGTCGAAAATAAAAAAAGAAGAATGTACTTCTCAATTATAAAAAATCTCAGTTGATATTATATAAATAACAACAATATTATCTCTAACAAATGATTTAAAAAAAATTACCAAAATCCCTCGTATGACTTGCGGAAGAAAATTGATATCAAAAGATCAATTATTGAAAACAGTCACAAAGAAAAGGAGGTAACTATTGGTGGTATGTGAAAAGAGATAACCACTTATTTCACATTGATAATATTTTATAATATTAACTTTGACATAGATATTAAGGGGAAGACATTATTCTTACCTATACATAGGATAAAAAAGATAGATTGAGTTTTGCTTGACATTTGATCTTTCTAAAAATTGTCCATTTCTTTGACAAGTAATTGATGTTAACAAAAAGGGACATTGTAGATTTTTTAAAGTAAATTATCTTTAAGTTATTATATGGAGCAAATTGACAACCTAGCGCAAATCCGCTAACCTGAGTGGCTTTTACTTCAATGTAACATGGTAGTGATTGGTATTTTATAACATGCTGTAATTGATATTTTGTATTTGATACTCTCCGTTAAGGAACCTGAAAGCCCAGTTTCACAAACCTAGTCAATCAACTGCCGACATGCTGCAACAGATAACAGATTTCTTCTTTGATTGCCTAACGTGTATGCTTGTGCAATCGTTTCTTGTTCTCTTCCTAATCAAATCTGCTTAACACATCACAAGCGAATTAAAGGTGCGTAAGTTATTCAAGCCCATCACAGTTGAACAACAAATGCAGTGAAGCCCATCACAACATCATCACGTCAACGCAATTGAAGTTAATGAAGTAGCTAACTCATGAGTTTTACTTGGGGATTACAGGTTGAGTTAGCCCTTTTTTTTTTAAAATTAAAATGATGTCGTTTTATACATTATCAAGCTTGACAGCCTCAGCTTTAGCGCGTTGACTTCTTGCCGGATACTTTTATCATTGAATCTAGATCCTCTGTTCAATTTTATAGTGTCTTATTCTGTTTCATGAATCTCAGTCATTCATTTATGTAGGTCCTGTATAAATGAACGCTAGATCCGTATAAATAAATGACTGAAATTCATAGAATAAAATATCATAAAATTAGATAGAGAATCCTGTCTTATCATCCCTAGTTTTACTTAATATTAAATACGGGATTTTCTCATCAATCAATCAAAGGTTATTTAAACAATGATCTTTGAAACCAAATTAAGTGACTATATATAGCAGTAATAGATATGAACTGACCATGCAAGAACTTCCAAAAACCTTCCATTCGTCACGAATCCAGGCTTTGGACGTAACACGTGCATTCGTAATTGCTGTTGCATGTAATTTTGTTGTTGATCATCCAGCCCTACATGTCAAAAACCAGAAACCATTTCCTTCTTATCTCTTTTATCTCGCTTGATCTCATCATCATAATTATCATCATCTCTGGCCAAGAACCAGAGGTTGAATCATCTGTTTCTTTCTGTTTGTAGCACAAGCAGGTCTAATGGATTTCGTGAACTCTGTGTTGAATTGGGTGGTGCCACCAGCAAGCTTGGTGATGCTGGCCTGTGCATGGCCAGCCATGAGTTTTATCAGTGCATGCGAGTGGCTGTACAACTCCTTCCACAGCGAGAATATGGAGGATAAAGTGGTTGTGATCACGAGAGCTTCTTCTGGCATAGGAGAGGTATTTATCAGCTCATCCTGTTTCTTTCTAAGAATGATTTTCATTTCTTTGTGTGCTTTTTTTATAGTTTTTTTTGTAAAATGACTTGGAGGGTGGGAGTGGGAATTTGTAAAAGAGACAAGCTGAAGCAGGACAATTCGAAGGTGTTCTCTAGCTGTTAGATGTGTAGGCTGATATGTTTTAAGTATTTCAATGCTCTCAATTTTCCCAGAACTTGAAATTGGCTTCATTGACTTGTTGGTCATCTAACCAATCGAACTAAATAGTGAACAAGTTTCCCAAGATGAAATTGGTGGCTCTGCTCTTTTCATCATTTGCTCAAAATCGTAGATGGGAATCATAGGAAAATATGCTGACTGTTATAATTGGGTTGGTTTATGGCACAGAAAGGTAAATTAAGGTTTTTGAAGATTTTTCAGATGCTGTTGATGAGGTTCCAATTGCGGAGTCAATGATGTAATATATGGTACTTTCAGTAACTGGATCTTATGGACATTATACAGAAAAATGAAATTACCAATTTAAAGTAACTGTGCAATTGTAACCTGACGATGGCGTGCAAAAGTAGAATTGTTGATTGAGTCATTAACTGTTGATTATGGATGCAGCAAATTGCTTATGAATATGCAAGGAAGAGGGCAAATCTCGTGCTGGTTGCAAGGAGAGAGCATAGACTTCGAGGGATCAGCGAGCATCACCCATGGATTTCTTCTTTGAGCATCTGATTTTGTATTGTGATTCTCACTCATGTGTTTAAATTTTTGTTTCTGTGCATCCTTTTGAAGACAGCAACAGAATCTGCACATTTCTTACCAGCGTAAGGATAGAAATCCCTGTTTTTGGCTGTAAATGCTCATTTTTATAGTCTCTCTTGATTTTGCAGTGGATCACTTAGTTAACACGGCAAGTTTGGGACATACGTTTTACCTGGAAGAAGTTTCAGACACCTCTGTGTTTCCACATTTGTTGGTAGAATCCATTATCAGAAAATAGTTGGAGTCCAGACTTCTGTTACTCTATTCAATCTTAATATTGATTCAATGTTACATCCGTTTTGCCAGATGTTAGGAACTAAGACAATGTAAAAACTTAAATTGTGGCAGGATATTAATTATTCGGGGAATGTTTATCCGACTTTTGTTGCTCTACCATACTTGCACCAGACTAACGGACGAATAGTCGTTAATGCTGCAGTTGAGGCCTGGTTACCACTGCCAAGAATGAGCTTATATTCTGTAAGACATTCAATTTAATTGAAGACAACTTATACTTTTACAGTGACTTGTAAAAAAATTCTGTTATCAGACATCAACTACTTCACCATCCATTTTAGTGCCCAAATAAATGACTAAACAACAACTTATGTTTCAGCAGGATTTGTAGTGTATGATCTGAAGCATGAGTATATTTTTTCTCCTCAACTCTGCAATTTATTGAAGTAGCAGACATGGTGCTTCTAGGTATAACTTTGCACACTTACCATAATTCGTAGCCTTTCTTTTTGTTTTGTCCGCTAGGCGGCAAAAGCAGCTCTTGTTAATTTCTACGAGATGCTTAGATACGAAGTTAACAATGGCATTGGCATAACAATAGCTCTCATGTGAAATGTGTAGAGACAAGTTCATGCTAGAGGAGGGTGCAGAAATGCAGTGGAAAGAAGAAAGGGAAGTAAGTTTAGCATCAATCACTACGCTTTTAACATGTCCTCCATTTTGGATAATTTGAAGTTGTCTCATTAGACCCTTTCTAAAGAAAATGTATCCAATCAAGCATATTGTTATAGTTTCCATAATATCTGAAAGGAACAAATTGGTTTCAGGTAAACGGGAAAGGTGGTCCAGTAGAGGAGGGGCGTGCCGAGGAGATCAATATGTGAAGTATCCAAGCTGGTATGACAAATTTCTGCTGTACAGGGCTTTTGCACCGAGTGTGCTCAACTGGACATTCCGTTTGCTGCTTTCCACACACGGTGCTAGAAGAACGTCAATGGTGGGCACTGGGAGACCTCTCCTTGAAGGGACTTCTCCCCGTAGACTTGTAGCTGGTTCTGTTACGTTCTCCCACCAGTCTCAGAAATTTGAATAGCCATGTTTATCTGCTCTCGTGGTTTTTTCTTTTTAAAATTACAATAATAATCAACCATGCGATGAGATTCTGGAAAACAAGTGTTGGATTCTGTAGACCACTAATTTGTGTTTGTGCAGTTGGGATTCTTGTAGCGTTGATTTCCAAGAATAAATAGATTTGTTTCTGCAATTTATATTATGTTAGTTCCATTATACTATAAATTTAGCTATGCTCTTTGTAAGTATACATACAAGTTATACTATTGGTACAGCAGCATGACAATTGTTGTTGAAGAAACAAGTCTTCTTTAATTGTAGTTATTTTAAACGAATAAAAGAGATAAACACAACAATACTTGGTAAGAAACTCGCTAATGCGCGAGATCGAAAAAGATTTAATAACACATAACCTTATTTTAGCTAGATTTGAAAAGGTTCAATAATACGCAATTTTTCTCTTATTAGTTAAGAGACAATCAACTGAATCTGAAAATATTTAGTAATATGTAACCTTATTTTAGTGAGATTTAAGAAGGTTCAATAATACGTAACATTACTTCTCACTAGTAAAGACAATACTTCTAAGTGTTCCTCTAATACAGAGTTAGAGTTAAACCGTCCTATTATTAGTTGATTTATTTAATTTATTTTCATCTCTAATTATTATATAAAAATTATAATTATGCTTTTTTATAATTAAAACGTGAAATAATAATGATAACAATTATGACCACGGTGCTTGGCTAACAGCATACCGGTGTATATTAAATGAGATCGATGGGTTTGGAGTTGAGGACACATGACTCTGATATTTAACCCATTTTCAGTCAAATCTCCAATAATATGTAATATGATTTGCATACAATAATACATTTATGAGATATGGCCGATTTCAGTTCGGGCATAACCCATCTTATATGCTGATCCCACCCGCCGTATAAACACCTGATTTTGACCTTTCCTAAGTCGAAAGACATTAGAGTATAGTTGCTTCTTCTATTCTATGCTCCCTGTCAAGTGCTACGAGTGGATCAGGTTGATGCCGCTCTATTTCTTCCGCCTCTCAAAGTACTGCAAGTGGATCAAGTTGGAAAAGACTAATTACCATTTTTCCTGGTCAAAAACGCACTCCAAAAGTCGACCGCCGCCGGTTCCTATATTTACGTGTGTTCTATCAGCCACTACCAACTTCAGTCATCCAAATTGAACGTCTCATTTTGTTTTTCATTTTTCATTTTTAAATTCAGTCAAATTGTTATTTTATTTTTATTTTTGATTTTAGTTTTTATTTTTTAAAATTATAAAAAGTAGTTTTTTTTTCTATTTTTTATAATCTGGTTTATTATGTATTATTAATTATTTAATATATTAAATTTAAATAAGAATTATGAATTTTTTCAGAGTTACCCATCCTAATCCAAAAATAATTTGGGTAATATCCGGATCGGCCCAATAATGCTCCCCTAGTTATTGTTATATACTAGACATCTTTTTGACCAGAAAAAACTTGTTTACTGCTAAATATTCAAAGGTCTAACGTGAATGCAATAGCTACGACTCAAAAAGCGAAACTCCAATAGAAATCTGCGGATTTGGAAGATGAAAGACATTTTGTCAAGTTCTACTTTTAACTTTTTTGAACCTTAATTTCTATTTTAGTACGATGTGGTCAACCCTGTACTTATCACCCAGCTTTTTCTATTGACTCACTCCTAATAATCTTTATACATAACACGTCTGTATGCTCAACACAACTATTGGAAAGTGAACTGGAGAAGCAGCAAACCCAAACTCATACTTAAGAGCAAACTCCGTGTACAACCTTCCCTAGTGGTTGCCTTTGAAACACATGTAGAACTACTTATACCCATGCTTAGTATCGATCCTTCTCTGCTTAATTATAGTATTTGCACGCGCAAAGATTATCAAAACTCATATATAATGTGCTTAATTCTAACTAGTACTTCAGTAAAGATAATCATCTATGCAAATGCTCGAATCCTCTCCTTCTTTTAGCTCATTTTCATCCCCAACCCCACAACCCTCCCTTCCATTTTCTGCCATCTCACCAATCCCTGTGGAACTCACTCCTTCTTGCTCCGGCGACTTGTTTAGTATCATCTGTGCGTCGATGGCCATTCCGGCGTCTGACGCTGCTTTCTGTATGGACCTGGGTGACATGTCTCCTCGTACACTTGCAGGCAACTTTAGATCAGGAAAGTTTAGGGTTTCCACCGATGATTCTCCTCGTAAACAATATAAAGCTACGTCGTAGGCCACTGCAGCAGCCACTGGAGTCGTGTAAGTACCTAACCAGAGCCGCTCCTGCGTGCCGGGAACTCTGGTTTCCGATACCCATTTGCCCCATTTCCGGCGACGAACACCTTTGTACTTCTTCTGTTGCTCTTGAGCCATGCTGCTACTCTGATCCATAGCTGCATAGTCATTTGCGTTGATCATAACTTGGTTGCAGACTAAAGTCAACCTTCGACTCTTCCTTCAAAGGTTAATTTCTGAGAGTAGCTAGCTAGATCAAAGTGACTATATATAGGCGTTGAGGAATAACAAGCCAGACCTAATGAATGGTGCGAACTTCGAAGACATTTGCCATGACTTTGCTATCTTAAAAGCAGCCCTTGAATGATCGTGAGGGAAAGTACAAAAGTCAAAGCTGGAGAGGAAGGTCAAAATTTTCTACGGTCAAAGTAAATGGAAGGGTTCTTTTCACGTGGATATCCTGTGCATGCAGGTTCTTGACCGTAAATGATCAGGAAGAGGCATGAGGGTAAAAGCTTTTATTTTGCTTAAATTTTCAAAAATATTACGTTAATCTATATTTAATATAAGATGTTAGGTTTCATAACCGTACAATTGGAGATAGCTTTAATGGACTTATCATATTTATCTTGTTGAAAACTTAATATAACAAAAGAGTTTCAATATATAATCCTCAATTTTGAAACTTTGTAAAATTATCCTTTTCAATTATTTTCACAAATTTGTGTAGGATATCACAACTTACTCACTTCTCATTTACTTTATAAACACACGACCTACACCTTTTCATTACTTTCGCACATTTGACATATTTATATCCTCGTCTTTAACCTTGAAAAAAAATGAAAATATATATTAGTTATCTCTTATCAAAATGTACATTCTCCTATACGTGGAGATCACGAGTCCACCATGTTAAACTTCTACAACGAGAATGGTCTACCTATAAAGTTCTTGGACGAGGTTAATGACCGATGGAGCGGATGCATAAGACAAATTGGATTGACGATTCAATAGAGGCATTAGCCAAAAGGCTCTAGAAGGCCTGTATGGCTATGCGTAGGGACCTCAAAACCTTCTTGAACGCTGAATATAGGGGTTGAAGTGGTCATTGTCTCGAAAACGATTTAACGTAAGGTCACGTTATTGTCTCATGGATGGTGCAAGACGCTGAGTCTCTACTCTCTACCTCATAAGCAAATTTACGGTGCACTGCAGCGTCGTGGAGGCTTTTAATGCTGTTGGACCAACCACCTGCCAAGAAGACATTTTCTCCGCCGTGAAACATGGGGCACATCCATTGTAAACCCAAGGGCAGGAAATTTTGGAAGTCCAGCCGCCGGTATCCAAAACAAAGTGCAAATAAATAATTGTTTTTGGATGAAAAATGAGAGCAAAGCCCTAGAGAAAGCTAAATAGGACACATTCGCAAAAAAGAGACCCCGCAAATATCCTCCATACAAATAGAAGAACAACTCAAAGGAGGCGTCGAGAAAAAATGAATCCCATGATTTAACTGAAAAGCGTGATTAGCCAACCAATCAGCACAACGGTTACCCTCCCTATAGATGTGAATGAAGTTAACAACCCAAGTTCTATCCAAGAATAAACGAATGGCAGACAAAAGCTGTTAATCCATGCCATCCCCAGAATCCTTCCCTGTAAGAGCATTAATTGCTAATTTCGAGTCAGACTTCACCATCACGTTACGATGACCAACATTTCAAACAAGTTGGAGGCCTTGAAAAATACCCCAAAGCTCAGCAAAAATGACCGAACATATCCCAATCTACTGTCCTAAGATTGGACTATAGTCGTCAGGATGTACGACCTAAGTAGAGAGCTATTTGTATATGTACAAGGTAGCTGATTGTTAAAGAATAGATTATCCTCCGACCAATCAAGTGGAGCAACATTTACTAGAAAAAGTTACATACGCTAATAGGTAAAAGGTGAGAGAGGATCGTTGTTTGTTGACGAATTCTGTCAAGATACTTTTAAGAGACATATTTGACTTTGCCATTTAAAGATCAGAGACACATTTATAAACAATAAAGATTTCATCAGAGAACAAATCAACATGAACTACCTTAATAAGGCGTGAACACTTAGAAAGTGGAATGATATTTATATATCTCAAAGGAGTGATAACAGTAAGCAGAAGATGAAATCTGTTCAAGTAAATTGCTTCATCAATCTCTTTGAATTTCTTCAACTCAAGAAAGATTTTGAAAGTTGATAGATTCTCTCCTACTTGAGAGTTCTTGTCCTTGTTCTTCCCAGTAGAATCTCTGAAAACTGCAACGACAATGCATAGTCAACATTCAATTTTTACATATGACAATTCATAACCAAAAGTAGGAACTATTCTAACATTTAGCATACTCGAGTAAACTAAACATAAGCGTATGAATTGAGAAAACTTTAAAATATGATTATAAATTCACCTATAAATACATTAAAATACAAAACTTAATTTCAAAGAATAACCAAAGTTTGCATACAAGAAATACTTAATTATTTGATCCCACTATATATGTATATATCTAAGTATAACGATATCTAGTCAAATTAGTCAGTATTTCGCACTTCTTTACAAAAATTAGGTTGTATGAATGATGGTAAATAGAATGCAATCAATAACATATACATTTGAAAGAAACAAAAGGTTCGAATCCATAATACCAGATCATATCTGGTAAATCACCGATCTGATGTATAAGTTTGATATAATTACATCATCTTCTTCTTCTTGGCCGACTACTTCATAGATTTCAATGGCCATGATTTCTTCCTTCAAAATAGAGTATTAAGATACATTTTTTTCGTTACGGATTTGAGATATAATATCTTGTCTTTTCTATTTAAATATATAGGAAGATAAGTTTATATAGACAGATTTGAAAAATAGAGATATCTGATGTATTTATTGGTTAGGTACATTTTCATGATCTTTATTTTCTTGTCATGTGCATTTCGTTATTGAAATTCTAAAAGGTTAGGTAAACATTTAATGCAAAGAGATTTAGAAGTAAATGACATTACGTTATGTGAGATTTCGTCCAGGTAAACATTTAATGCAAAGAGATTGAGAAGAAAATGACATTACATTATGTGAGATTTGGTCCATTTTCATTAATGGGTTCTGCATTGAGAAGTGTATGGGCTCTTTCAGGAACTGCTTCGAAAAGTATGCCCGAGAGTTGATAAGTCTAAGAGAGTGTGCTTACTTAATGAGTTTGGATCGAGAAAAGTTAATGGTAAGGAATAAGTTAGTTGTTAATTTTTTATGAGTTTAATTTTAAAAAGTTAATGGTTGATTGTTGATTGTTTATGAGTTTAATTTTTGTTGTCAATCATTTGGATTGATTTATTTTAATTTATTATTTTAATTTGAAATTTGATCAATTATTATCACATAATTTATTAGACTAAATAATAAAAAGATGCTAAATACTAATAATTTTTGTTCTTGGAGTATTGACCCTACTTACAAGTGATAATTATAGTTATATTGTACACTTGTAGCAAAATATCAATCAAAATTTTGAGGCCATTGTCAAGGATTGCGATATTAGGAATTTTTTATTTTTATTAAATTTTCTTTTAGGTAGTTTTTATTTCTTTTCTTTTTATATATATTTATTTATCTCACATTATTTTCAATTTCCCAATTGTCTTACCTTATTTGACTGATTTTCTCCATTCTTTAGATTTCCTTATATTTCACATTGACTTATTCTAATGTCTGCTCATTCATACTTATTTCTCTACACACTCTAATTTGTTGGCAATTTTAACTTCCTGTGCTTATAACACCTTTACCAGGTCAAATTTGCATCTCCTGAACATATTTACTCAGAACATAACGTGAACTTATATACTCCTCATATTGACAATCAATGTCTCCTCAAATTCAAGAATCCACTATCATAGTTGGATACTTTACACCAAACAAAACATATACCTTTTCAATAGCATATTTTACCTCTTTTGCTTGAGTCTCCGTTAGGGATAGGACTCCAATGCTCACTTTCGAATCATTACATATTCATTTCTGACTTGTTCTTTCGTTGATCATCCTTAAAGTAAATTAACTGACTTGCTTAACCTAATTCAATGAAATTCTTCTTCGAAAGAAGATTTCTTGCTATTATCTTCTATACTATTCATGCAATCTTTATCAATCAATTGTCATCATCATTGCATTATCAGTCATTTTTAATACCTCAAGAATACCAATTTCTATCATTCTTATAATGTTCTATTTACCTATACTCAATGAGGTAATAAACATAATTACTGTCACATATGCATAGGTGTGCATCATCAAAGTCATGCTATTTTGTCTACAGTTTTATTCCTGAAAATCACCTATTTATATCTTACACAAATGATACTTTGATCTTAGATAACATTTCTTTCTTTATCAAACATACTAACACATATTGTATTCCAGTTTTCTAGAATTCACCTTTTCTGATGCTATATGATTTCATAATGAGTCAGCTACCATATTGAGTGCATCTAATCTTCTCATTTGATTCTTCATCC
>JANITW010000234.1:10928277-10948653 GCA_027564335.1 Erythroxylum williamsii | reverse complement strand
CCTAGCGATCAAAGGGGACAATACTAATTTGCTTGGTTGAGGTTCAGCAGACAAGATCCTCTAGCCCAACCAAACCAGAGAGCACAAAGCTTTACTTAAAATGTAAAATCTAGATGAACTTTTCTATTAAAGACATAATTACAAAAATGCATTAATAAAAAGTTTGACCTGAAAGTTAAGTTTAAAACCTTTCTTTTCTTAAAACCTATCTTTTCATATATGTACTTTTCGTCTGTTTTTTTGTTTCTTATGTATTAATTTGACTACATGTAACAAAATTCTTCTTTTTTAATATAAATATAGCTATAGCTATTCCTGACTGTAGAATTTATATATACGTTGAACTCACCCAAGAAGCGAACCAGTGAAAGCTCCATCTCTTAGGTTTATGGAGGACAAGCCACATGATGCAAGGTATCTACAACAAATCAAGTATATATCGAATCATACTTACGAATTGGCATGAGACAAAAACAATATGAAAAACGAGCATGATTAGTTAGATATAAACGTTGAATTAAAATGTTAAGATGATAATCAAAACCTACATTAACTTAAAGAGAAAAGTTCATTTTGTAATCTAAATCAGCAAAACCTCAAGTGGTGTTGAAGTTTGGAAATTTTTATCCAACTATATATAGTTTAAATTTGACTTATGCTTCTAAACGTTCTAAATGTATTTTTAGGGTGATTATATAATTATCACACAAAAACCTTTTTTTTTTTTGGATTATATAGTGACACAACTCATATTATCATTATTATTTTATTTAAATTGAAACATTTTTTTTAATGTTAAAGCTTTATAACATGTGTAAGTCACTCACAAAATATGATGTGGACGAAAATACAAGTCCTCCAAAAAATCCAAGCAGTCCTCCGAAAAATGGGAGGCATATTGCCACAAACCCTGTGGAAACTGTAAATGAATAAGAGAAAAGATAAAGGAGATTGAAGCTTCTTTCTTTGTTAGATTCAGAATTTGTATACTTATATAAGGATATTGAAAAAGTACACACCTACGATTTTATTAGTTCTTTAATACATTAGAAAATAACCTATACATGGTCATGTGCTTATTTCATACCTACATAAAGACTTCGAGCTGTGAGGCGGAGAGATCTCCCTGGTTTGAAATAACCATTTTGCACTACATATGATTCGATTCCGTCGAACACAGGCATGGCAAATGCCTATGAAATAAACAGATTGTGTCTTCAGATGTAAGTAATATACACATGTTGTACTGTATGGTACCTCTTAATATATATATATATATACCTGGTAGCTTCCTAGTACATGCAAGAACACCATGAAATTGGCCATGGCAATGAGCCAACGAGGCCTTTCGAGAGAAATGAGAACATCATCCTCTACAAGATCACCAAAAGCCCAAAACCCACTAACAGCAACTGAGACATAGCAAAAGGCTACAATGAAATAAGCAACCACAACTCCTCTCCACATTGGCTTTTTGGATGGAGTTTCCTCCGTAGATGGCATTGTAGCCTGAATCTCTAGAGCCACACTGTGCCCTGCAAAAGCAAATGCTATTGTTCCCAAGCCACTGAAGGCATCAAGAATGATTCCAGCTGTTGTATGAGACCGAACACCGTATGTCGATGGATGTTGTTTGCTACCCCTAATGATTGATGTGATGAATGCCACCATTGAATAGCTGATCAATACCCAAAATAGTTAAAACCAAAAATAATGGAGCAAGCCCTGAAGATAATATGTATCGGTAGATGGTAATTAATTACATTATCACTTGTTATGTTACCTCCAAGACATTACAGCAGCAATTAAGGAAATTCCTCTCAAAGAATTAAAGTTGGGAGTTTGAGAGAGCACAAGCTGTAAAACAAGAAAGAAAAGAGTAAAATATGTTTTTCTAATGTCTCCAAGGCTTGGAATGACCAGATCAACAAATTTCTTCAACGATTTGCCACCAGTGACCATGTAAACTATGTCAATTGCCACTTGAACTAGCATTTGTTGGGGCATCACGATCCAATACCCAAGTTTTGGACCAAAAACATGTTGTCCAAGTTCCGGGTATCGATCAAACCGCTTGCCAGGCACCACTTCATGCAGTTCAACAAGTTGCCAAAACGTATAGAAAGTGACCAACCAAGAGATTATTATACACAAGACTCCAGGAATCCTAATACATTGGCAAGGTTGAAAAAAACTTCAAATATTTACTAATAAGTATCTGTTATGAAGAGAAAAGACAATGCATATAGATACCAGCCAAGTTGAGATAATGCGAATGGCATGCCTAGCACCCCAGCTCCTACAATGGCTGTGACATTATGGAATGCTGAGTACCACCATTTTGCTTTCCTAGATGCTGTGATAGGTAGCCAATTATTCAAGTCTGCATTCTTCTCATATTGTAGAGTGGATGCAGTTTGATTCCTATAGTTTTCCTGATTTTATGTAGAACACATGCATCAACGGCAAACTGTTTAAGCAAAGGATTGAGGTAAACCATTTGGTCAAATACTTCAGTAGAAGAAGAGATTAAAGGCCTTCTTCCTCCATTAAGACCGAACTTTGATACATTAAGACATACCTTGGGCGTTTCTGGGTTGAACATCTTGAGAGCTGCTTGGTTGTTATGCTAGAGGAGCTGCTTCTACAACTGATAATACAAGTGAAAAAGAGCTGTAAAAAGCTAAGTCCATATAATACCCAGTGATCCTAAATTGGTGGGTCTTGATAATGAATTAGTCATGGACTCGTTTACTAACTACTTATTCAACTTTACCAACGTGCTAGTTAGGGAAAACAAAGATTAACAGAATTTGGAAAAGGTTTTTCTTTTATCTTAGAATGTAGTTAATGAAATAGAAGAGGAAAGTTTTACCATGATACAACAAAGAAATTCAGCATGTATGACCATATATAGTGTAAATATTATAATTCAATTCATCATGTGATATTATGTCACCATGAGTACTTAACGTTAGTAGTTATCATCAACAACTCATCTTTCTTCTACATTTACGAGAAATCATGCTCCAATATAGAGAAATTCTACAAATTGGATTAGTCACAAATTATATACTCTAGTATGGCAAACTCGTAACTATAGTCATTTGAATTCATATTAAAATTTTGAACAAATTCAATAATCGTAAATTACCCATAAATCATGTATTCCTGTTTCTTTAGTGAGATTCAAATCTCAAACATATTCACAAGCAATCTGTCCTAAAACTCCTACCCAGCACCACTTGTCCACCCTCCACCTTCACCTCCATTTATTGAGGAAAATGAAATGGACTCTCCTGATAAAAGAGTGTCTTTCAGCTGTACGCGAGTATGTTAGACACACCATCTACGTACCCCACTTCCCTGAAAACTTCACTTTAATATTAGATGATAATGTTAGATAATTTCGATAAGCTGCTGACATTTTGTAGTTTAAATATATAAGTGTTTATATCCTTTTTTTTAATGAATGAATTATAGATTCATTGTAGCAAAAGCCATTACAAAATTACAACATTAAAATATTTTTTAGATTCAGACGGCTAGATCTTACTCACACGATTGAAAGCTCCATTACAAAAATTACTTAGAGAGCTAACAACAAAAATACAGGTCTGCTTTGATAACAATAGTTCATATGTGCCATTTAGTTTTCATACTAAGGGATAGTAGATGATCAACTTTATTAGAAAAATCAATCTGAAGAGATTGATGAAAAGAAGATTTATGCAAGAAGTGAGGAACTCTTATTCATCAGAAAATTGAATATTGCATCAATCAAGAAACTAAAGTTGGTCATTATACAAACGGTAGATGAAGAGAATCAACTGAGTTAGTTAAGATAAGTCAGTTGAAAAAGTGATGAACAAATATAACCGACTAACTTAACAAACTCATCAGAAAAAAATACAAAAATTCCCCTAAACTTAACAATCTAAAATACTCTAGAACATAGAATGGACCTAGATATTATTTATGTTAATATGCCCCCTCAAGATAGAGAGTGGATGTTGAGAACTCTCATATGGCGAAGAAGAATATGAAATTGAGAGACAAATTAATAAGGCTTTAGTAAACAAGTTAGCCAACTGAAGTTTAGAAGAAACATGCAGTAACTTGATGAATCCAATTTGTACCTTCTCTCTAATAAGATGACAATCAATTTATATGTGTTTAGTACACTCATGGAAAACATGATTAGCAGCAATATGCAATGCAGCTTGATTATCACAGAAGACTAAATCCAGCTATTAAAACTGAGTGTGCAAATCAGTAAGTAAAGTCATCAACAACATTATTTCAAAAGTAAAATTGGCTAAGGAATGATATTTAGCTTTTCCAGATGAACGGGAAATAGAGTGTTACTTCTTGGATTTTTAAGAAATTAAGGAGTCACCAATAAACACAGAAAAATCACTGATACTTCATCGCATATTAGGACAGGCAGCTCAATCAGTATCTGAAAAGCTTGTAAGCTTTAATTCTAAAGTAGTAGGATAGAAAAGTCCCTATTCAACTATGTTTTTGATATATTGAAAAACTTTGTGAGCTGCCTTCATGTGTGTATCTTTAGGTGAAGCTAAGAATTGACTTAACTTGTTAACAACAAAAGTCAAAACTAGTTGAGTGATGGTAAAATAAAGCAGCCTACCAATCAACCTTTTGTAGCTAAATGGATCATCAAGAGATTCACCTTCTTTAGCAGATAATTTGATATCGGGGCTCGTAGGCACTTTTCTTGGTTTACAACCAAGCATACCTATATCATGTAAAAGCTAAAGTGCATAATGCCTCTGATTAAGGAAAATCCTTTAATTATATGATCTGGCTATCTTTAAGCTAAGAAAGTATTTTAATGCCCCTAAATCCTTGAGCTTAAATTTACTATTAAAAAAAACCTTTTAATCTCATTAACTACTTGCTGATCATTGCTTGCTACAATGATATCATCCACATAAACTAACAAGGTTATAAACAATGAACCATATGCTTTAACAAATAAGGAATTATCAACAGATGACTAGTGTAAACCTTGATCAAGAAGCACATTCGAAAATTTGGAAAACCACTCCCTTAAAGCTTGCTTCAATTCATACAAGGCTTTATGAAGCTTACACACTGCGTTTTGAGGCAATTTTTGATTATCTTTGCAAGTAAGACCTGCTGGTAAATGCATATAAACCTTCTCAGTAAGCTCTCCTTGAAAAAGTGCATTGTTGACATGTATCTAAACTAAAATCCAACCATGAATTGAAGCTAAAGCTAACAATGTTTTAACTGTAACAAGCTTAGCTACATGAGAGAATGCATCAAAGTAGTCAAGCCCTTCTTGTTGTGTATAACCCTTAGCAATTAATCTTGCTTTATACCTTTCAGTTGACTCATCAACTTTATATTTAATCCTATAAACCCACTTACACCCTACTACATTCTTACCAAGTGGCAAAGAAGTAATTGTCCATGTACCATTATCTTCCAAAGCTTTCAACTCTAGTCTCATTGCTTCCTGCCAATGTGATATTTGACTAGCTTGTGAAAAGCTTAAGGGTTCAACATGAGTTTTGATTGCTGCAATAAAACTTTTATAAGTTTGACTTAACTTTGAATAATCTAAGACTTTGGACAAAGGATGAATTGCAGCGCAGTTAGTGTTTGCAGCAACAGTAGTATAACAATGATAGTCTGACAGGTAAGATGGCCTTTTAATTACTCTAAATGCCTTTGATGAACAGTCACCACCAACCTTTGACGAGCAATCATCACCAGTAGGAAGAGAAATATCAAAACCAAAATAGTTGTCATTAACACCAACATTCTACAATTCTGATACTTGATCCTTATAAGGAAAATTTGACTTATGAAATGCAACATCTCGACTAATGAAGGTTGTATTTGTATTGAAATCAAGCAACTTATAACCTTTGTATCCTACTGGATAACCAAGAAAAACTAAAGGAGTTGCTTTAGATGCAAACTTGTGTATTTATTGAGATGAAGTGGATGCATAATAAAGACATCCAAAGATTCTAAGATGATTGTATGATGGTTGCTTCTTAAACAAAACTTCAAATTGTGTTTTATTTTTCAAAATAGGTGAAGGTGTTCTATTGATAAGATACATTGTAGTAAGTATGCAATCACCCCAATATGCAATAGGAATATTTGATTGGAACACTAAAGATGTTGATGTTTCTCTTAACAACTAAATTTTGTTGAGGTGTATTGACACATGAATGAAAGGATTGTATTCCTTGTTCTGCAAACAAATTAGTAAGTGCTAATTCTGATCTAACAAATTGGATTTTCACCCCATGATGATTCAAAACAAAGAAAAAAATTTAGAAAAGAACTTAACAACTTCAGATTTATTATGCAAAAGATATATCCTTACAAATCTTGATGCATCATCAACTATAGTGAGAAAGTATCTATAGCCTTTAACATTAGGAGTTTGGAAAGGCCCCCCAAATATCAAAATGGATTAACTGAAATGGTTTATCACCCGTATTATTTTATAGAGACACAAGGCAGTCTCTTTTGCTTTGTTAAATGACATATTGAGCAATGCTTTGAATGCTCAACCTTTATTCTAGTCATATTCAAAGCATTTTGTAAAATTTCAAGCTTTGCATAAGAAAGACGTCCTAGACAAAAATGTCATATATTAGATTGAGTTAGAGAAACTTTATTGCTTGTCTTGAAAATGGCAGTAGCAACCTCCAAACAGCAGCTTGCACTTTCATAAATGAATAAATTCTTCTTCCCCTTACCAATCCCAATCGTCTTCCCCTCCATAAGGTCCAGGATAAGACAAAGATTGGCTGAAAAGATAACTGAGAGTAACAAACTTAATGACTAAAATCAAATTATATTTAAAGTTGGGAACAAAAAGAATGTCAACTAACTATAAACCACCACTTAATTTTACAGTGCCAACTCTTATAACTTGAACTGTCTCTCCATTTGGTAATGTGATGAAGGCATTATCTATTTTTCTTGATCCAACAAAGTTCTTTAATAAGCAACTCATATGATGTGTTGCAATAGTGTCAATAATCCAAGTATTGGAATCAGCGAAATCAAATTTAAAGATAGATGACGAAATGATACGACTGAAATTACAAACTGTCGCCTTAGATTTTATTTCTTCTATATCTTGTGTTGAACTTTGAATGTGATTAGCAAGAAGAGCTATTAATTGTTAACATTGAGCTAACATCAGGTTGTTCAAAGGTTCATCATGAACTTCAAAACTTTCAGTTGCTGTAGAAAATTAATTAGCATGTCCAGTAGTCTATACAGATTTAATCTTAGGCTTATAACCAGGTGAATATCCATGCAATTTGAAAAACTTTTCAATTTTATGCCCTTAGATGCCACAATAAGAGTAGATAGGCCTATTTCTTGCCCTTTGCATTTTGATTCCCAGTGACAACAATCACATTATGATCACGATTCTGACTTGCATCAATATTTGCAAATGCTATAGCATTTTGCTTTTTCAATCCCTAAATAAGACTATAAATAATAGATCTTTGACTTTCTGTTTAAGTCACTAGAGAGAAAAACTTTGACAATGAAGGCAGAGATTGCATCAACAAAATCTAGGCTCGAGTTTGTGTAAATGACTCATTAATCCCCATCAGTAACTGCATTGTTTGCTCTTGTTGTTGGAATTCAATCCACGCCTTACTTTCACCACAATGAAAATTAGGAATAGGCTGATATTGCTACAACTCATCCTACAAAATTTTTAGTTTGGTATAGTAAGTGCACACATTAAGACTTCCTTAATTTAAAGCAATTAACTATTTCTTAATCTGAAAAATGCGTGGAGCATTATTCTTATGAAATCTTTCTTTCAGATCTGACCAAACTTCAAAGCATCATCTATATACAACAAACTATCATCTATATCCTTTGACATAACGTTCAAGATTCATGAAATCACTATGCCATTGCATCGATTCCAAGCAACGAACAATAGATCATTCAGTTGAGGCCTTTGAATGGTTCCATTGATAAATCCTACCTTATTTTTTTTTGTTAATGTTGTCAACATAGCTTTGATCCATGTGTTGTAATTTGATCTAACTAAATGATGCGAAATCAGTATAAAACTAGGATGATCACCACTTTGCAGATAGCACAGATTGTCGATATCTTTTAGGAATGAATTAGAAGAACTACTGGCAGTATTTTTATTAGGAGCCATAGCAGAAAACAAAGAAATTCATAGTTGAAAAACAACAAAAATGAAAATATACATTAATGCCATATTAGAAAAGTCAATCTGGAGAGATTGATGAAAAGAAGATTTTATGGAAGAAGTGAGGAATTCTTATTCTTCAGAAAATTGAATATTACATCAATCAAGAAAATAAAACCTATCGTACTTTCCTGAAAACCAAACCTATCGAACGAGATATAAAATTTTAAGTGTCTATCTCATGTGTAATTCAGAGTGCGAAAATGAACTTAGATATAGCTTAAAAAGCTTTAAAAACTTTTTTGGAATCTAATTATCAATGTAATAAAAATAAAAAATAAAAAGAAAAAATGACTTAAAAAAATCTCCAAACTTGAAAACTAACCCAAAAGAACCTGGGGTACCTTTATGGGAATTCTGAAAATTTTTCCTTTTTTTTGTGTTTGTTGACATCAACAACAGCGTAGTACTGTGCGCTGACGTTAGAAGGCATCAACCTGCGAGTGGGAAGGGCACGCATGATAAGCACCCACCAAATGCATCTGGCATAAGCGTTCACTGTACGGTGTGTGTATTATATGCATCGACACGAGTCCTGATCCCAACGGTCCACATGTTGAGTCAGATATGACATGTGCATTGCACTCGTCCGTGGTTCCATGCTCTTGGGAGAGCGCGCCGTATGAGATGCATACGTTGCATGGGCCACAAGTGTCTGTCAATGTGCGAGGCCACTTGACGGCATGTGATTGCTACATATGCCATCCATACTGCTGCTCCCTCAGCAACCGTAGCACTGTCAGCATGCGCTGGACGGTGCATCTCCCTTCGACAGGGAGGGTAATTTTCGACATCCTGACACTCCTTTTTTACTCTCTTATGCCTGTTTTTTATAGTTAGCCTTATGTATACCACTTTTACATAATTATATACATAAAAAAATTGAAAAACAAATCAAACTGAAGAAAACCATAATGAATGGAAACCGAAAAACTTCGTTTCTGTCAACCCAATCACGTATCCGCTCTGATACCACATGTAACACGTAACATAGGCCTTATTACATATCTCGGATTATTCATGAAAAAGGTAAAAATGAAAGAAATGGGGAAGTTCCAAAGCAATTTCTGATGCCAAAACGAGCTCTGATCTTCCCAGGACAGTTGAGGAAGTTGATCACCAACACTCGGTTAACGTCTTTCTTCAGTTTTCTTAAGACGTAAGCACTCTTAATTGGTCAGAGGATCCGTATGCTTTCAAATTACACAAGTAACTGAAGGAGACCTTAACATTTATTTATATCTTCCATATCAGGCTTCCCCATCACAAGCTCGATATTTGTCCGGTCTACAATAATTGGGATCCATTTTTTTCCCGAAATTCAACCCAATAATCTAGACCATTTATTGGGTCACTTTATTATCTTTATTATGATCGAATTATGTAACTTAACCTATAAGTTATTTAAAAACTGAAAATATAATTAATAGTTGTCTAATTAATAGAAAAGGACAAAAATGTCTTGCAACTACCTCAGATTGCCTGCTCTCTCCACCGTAGCAGCTACTCGTCTCCACTTCATTATCGTTGTTAGTCTCCAATCCACCTTCATTGCTGCTTGCCTGCTCGTCTCCACCAGTCCACCATCGGACAGATCGCAAAAATCAAAATCCAAAATCCATATCGACATTCATCTGGTTGAATCGAGTCACGAACCTGACCTATCCTAACCCGACTTGCGACCCTCTTTAACTTAGTTACAATTTTAGGATTTTTTTATGTGTTTTAATTTGCTTGTTTTCACTTTGAATTGCAATTGTATTATGCTTTGGTTATATCATGTGTTTTTGTAAATGATTTATAAAATATTCATTGAACAATTTGGGCTTAAAAATTAGAATGAGTTGTGTGAATTGTGTATAGTTCAATAACATATAGGTATTGTGAATTTATCAAGAAATGAGATCAAAATAATATTGTAAATGAATTATGGAAGAACATTAGGTATTGTGAGTTATGTATAATCCAAGAACTTGTCATATTATTTGTTATTTTAATAATCATAAAATGATCAAATTTAATTCATTAAAAGTTTAAATTGTTAATTAATTTATATAAAACATAAAATTTATTAATTATTATTTGTATATGATTAATCATTCAAATATAAGATTTAATATAAAATTAAATCACTTAATCTATGTAATTAAGTTAAGAAAGTTAAATGTTTGCATTTTTATATTATTTATTATTATCATTAGAACATAATATTACAAAAAGTAATCCTATCTTATGAGTAGCAAATACACATTCATCCTCTTATCTTATAATTAGTTAAATACATAATAGAAAATAGTATGTGAATTTATAAGAAAATATTCATTAGTTTACTCAAAATATGTAAGATTGTAAGTGTTTAATTTTTTTTTGTGATGTGTAATTAAGAAAATTCATTTTTGCAATATGTGTTATTATAAAGAAAGATGTAAGATAAAGTCTATCTAGAATTTGGATATGCTTATAATTGAATATTGAATTTTTATAGTTATGTAATGCTATTTATGCGAAAATTTTATTTTTGAATATGAATTTATTAATTCAATTTTGGCCTATGGTTTCATTTTTTAAAGATAGTTCAAGTGCTACTCATAATTTAGCCATTTCATGAAGATTTGATGTTTCAATTTAGGATCATACTAGATTGGTTCTTGGAATGAAGAACCATACTAGTTGTGTGTATTGCAACAAAAACTTGACAAGTGAGGGATCACCATATTCTAAAAAAGTGAATCATGATGTGAAATATCAAATGAAGACTTTGCTTGAAAATTATCAACATGAAAAAGATCAAAGACAAAGGCTAAACTATGAAATTAATTATGAAAGTTCTTTTTTTGGTGGTCAGGATAATAGTGGTAATGTCGAAGGTTGTGGTATTCCTATCTGAAAAGAAGGGAATGTTGATGTAAGGAAAATTAGAAGCCATATTTCTAATTTTTTTCATCACGAACAATTCTTGGAGCTCATACTTGAATCTATACTACCTTACAATATAAAAAAACAACTTAGAATGTGAACATGACAATAATTAGATGGTGGTATGATTCAGGTGTATCATTCAATGTTGCTACTCTTATTATTACCAACCTATAGTGAATGATATTGTCTTTTACATTCTAGGATATAAAGCTCCTTCAATTGATGACTATAAAGATAAACTTCTAAGTAGATATGTTTACGAAATAAAGATTTGTTTGAATTAAAGAAGAATGACTTGGGTAACTTATGGATGTTCAATCACGAGTGATGGTTGGACAAATAATAGATATGAACCCATTAAATTTTTTTAGTTTATTACATTAAAGTGACAATGTTTTTAAAGTCTACTAATGTATTTGGTCTTATTAGAAATACTTATACTATGTTTCAAATATTTGATGAAGTTGTAAAAGAAGTTGGTCTAGAAAATATTGTTCAACTTATTAATGACAATGATTATACTTACAACGTAGCTAAAAAAAAGATTACAAAGCAGGAATAATTATTTTTATTAGACTCTTTGAGCTGCACATTATATTGACCTAATGTTGAAAAATATAGAAGATATTAGATATTTTTCTATCATTAATGAGATTACACAAAAAGTAAAGAGAGTGATAAAGTTTATCTATAATTGGGCATGAGTCCAAATTTTGATGAGAAGACATTTCACCAATGATAGGAATTTGTATTGCTACTATAACAAGGTTTGTGAATAATTTCTTATCATTTTAATGTTTTGTTCTGATGAAGAAAGAGTTGAGGGAAATGTTTATAAGTGATAAGTGAATTGCATCACATTATTCCAAGTCTAATGTTAAAGTTGAGGTTTTTAGAACTATGCTTAAAAATCATAAATTTTGGTCCCAGTGTTAATTTGTAATATGAGTTTGGGAGCCTTTAATGAGAGTACTTCATCTAACTGATAGTAATGAGAAGGCAACAATGAGTTATTTTTATGATATCATAGAGAATGCGAAGGAAGCAATCAAGCCAATCTAAAAATTAAGTCTTCTTTGCACATACTTTATCTTGCAATCATCAATAAGCGATGAAAAAGACAACTTTACTCTTCGTTGCTTGTAGTTGAGACATTTTTAATCCTAGTTTCTATTTCGAGCCATAGAGTAGATCCCAATGTGGAGCTAAAGATCGATTTAGAAGTTACAACATAGAAATAGTGTTTTAAGTACCTAGGTTTATTATTCAAAGCAATTGAGAGATCAACGAAGATATAATCTATCGTATTAAATCAGGATGAATTAAATGTAAAGTACATCAGGACTATTATGTGACAAGAAAATACCACCTAAATTTAAAAGTAAATTCTATTATTTAACAATTAGATCGGCTATTCGTTATAGGATAGAGTGTTGACCTATCAAATAATTGCATAGTTGTAAGCTATTGGTGGTGGAGATAAGGATACTCCATCGATGTGTAATCTTATTGGAAGAGATAAGATCGAGAATGTATTGGTAAGAGACAAATTAAAGATAGCCAGTATTAATGATAAATTAAAAGTAACGAGACTTAGGTAGTTCACACATGATGAGACTCTCTGACGTTTCAGTAAGCAAATGCAAGAAAATAGTAATTAGGGATTGTAAGAGGAAAAAAAAGGGAGGATTAAAAAGAACTGGGGTGATGTGATCAATAGTGATATGAGTTTGTTGGAACTTAGCAAGGATATGGTCCGCAATAAAAAAATTTAGCGCTCTAGGATACAAAGCAAAGATCTCTTATAGAGAAGTCTTTATCATTCTCTTAAGTCCTCTAACTTTTTCCTTCAAGTCATTCATTTTATAGATATTCTTAATATTTTGATTTATTAGTACTTCTCTCACGGTGCTTTTTAGCTAAGTAATTTCTTACTTTGTCTATTTACTTTATTGTAATGGCTAATGTAATTTATTCTTGCATTTGTTTCTTTTTGTCCTAGTTTGTATATTTATTTACATATTTTATCTTGTACTGTTAATCTTTACCATGTTCTATATGTATTATATCTCATAATTTTATATGTTTAGTTATATGTATTTGTTGATATTTTGTATTGATATTAATTTGCAATACATATGAGTCTATTAGAAATAACTTCTCTATCATGTAAGGATAAAGTCGCATCCTATTGGACCTCCCTAAACCTGCATTTTAACGGGATTTTCATTGGGAGTTGTTGTTGTTGTCTATTTTAGATCAAAAATTACGAAGAAAGCTAAAGTTAATATAAGAGTGTTATTAACTATTATAATAATTGTTTCCTACGAGATCATTCAAGATCTCCTAAGCTCACAAACAGAGGTTTGTAAGGATGCTTCTAGTGATTTTTGGATGTTAATTTTTATTTGTCAAAGAGACAAACTAAATCAAGGTATATATATATATTTAACCTTTTTTGCTCGTTGAAATTAATCATCATTTTATTAGGAATGCAAATTTTGGCCCAGCCTACTCAACCTAATCCTATTTTGGCTCAAGTTAACCGGGTCATTGGCAGGCCATAAGCCAAAATTATTTGGCCCGACAAGCTTGGCTTAACTTGTGGCCTGATCGGAATATAAAAAACGACATTGTTTTTTATTTTTCTGAAAAAACATATAAGGTTGAACAGGGCTGGCCTGACCCCAACCCTTGGGTCAAGCCAATAGCAGCCCAAGCCCAGCTTTTAGGTCGGGTCAGTAGCGACTCAGGCCCGACTCGGGCCATTGACATCCTTACATTTTATTTTGTTTATAATATTACTTTTATTGTTTTACATTTGTTTGACCAATTTGGAACGGTTGTTCTAGAATTGCGAAGATTTGCAATTTAAATTTTGAGTCAATACTTGAGTGCTATATGGTGTGAAATTATTTATTTTACATAAAAAAATTACAATCTATTACATAAAATAAATTATTATACTTATATATTAATACCATAAACTATATTTTATTTTAGACAAATATATATTATTTATTTCATAAATAATTAAATACTTTGTTTATATTTTATATAATGAGTAAAAATATAAATTTAAAACTTTATTTTTGATTATGAATGAAGTTCAAGTTTAAAAAATAAAGGTTTTTTTTTTGTTAAACCGAGAATAAACATAAAATTTTCAAAACTTATAAGTTAGAATTTAATTATACTCGAACTCAACTTATTTTCAAAAAAAAAACTATATACAATGCCTAATACATCATGCGAATCCTCCTTCCATCGTCCAACAACTAAAAATATATCCACATTGAAAAAAAAAAGTGATTATGTTTAACACGAGCGGCAGATATCTTTGGGCTCTGGCAATAACAGATTAATAGGAGTTTGACTTAGGTTGAATACGGCCCCGACAACCTTGGACTACAACGTTCTGCAATCTGAACCGTCAAATAAACTTATTACTGCAACAAGCAATCAAAGCCCAGCTGAAAGACTCGAAACAAATGTAAAAAGTAGAATTCCAGAGCACACAAAAGTCTATTACACTCAACTGTATAGAGTTCGTATTACTATTAGCTATTTTGCTTTGGTTCCTTAATCGTTTGGACTTCCAAAGTAGGGAGTCTGTCTCTCTAACTTGCTCCCGCAATCTAAATTTTTACGTAGGTTGGTCTTCGATTCTTCTTCTTATTATGTGTTTGCCCTTTGTTTCACTTGGTTTGTAAATGGACACATAGGTAAACTGTGGACAGGGGATGACTGCGATTCGGTTTCTATTGTTGCTTTTTGGTTTAATTTTGTGCGCGCGCGTGTGTATATGAATTGATCGATGTGGTAGGATTTTCTGCTTGTTCAGATTTTACGTCTTGAAGGTTAAGATTACATTTTGGTGATGTGGGAAGTCGTTTGATAAGAGAACAAATTATTATATGCTGCTGAATTTTGATTACTGTTTGTGGGTTTCTATGTTGAATAACCTTGGTTCTTTTTTTCCTCTGTTTTTTAATCGTTCGATATGCTGATTCCTTATGTATGTAGTTTTTATGCGTTTTGGATGAAGAGCAGTGACTAGTGAGATTATGCATTTTATGATCACTATTGGAGAATTACATAGTTTTCTTCTAAATTGAGAAAAGGGTGTTCTTTTAAATTATTGGGTTACTTTTATTAATGAAGTTTCGTTAAAGCTTTCATGCAGTAAGTGGTTTGGTTTGTCAGTATGGGTGGACACTCGGTAGACGACGATTGGGAGTTTACCTCTCCACCCTATGGAGTTCGCACTGTTGTTTTGGTTGGACGTACTGGCAATGGCAAAAGTGCAACTGGAAATAGTATCCTGGGGACAAGGGCCTTCAAATCAAGAGCTAGCTCATCTGGAGTTACTAGCACTTCTGAGTTGCAACAGACTGTGTTGGGGGATGGTCAAATTATCAATGTCATTGACACTCCTGGTATAGAAGAAAGAGTCTATGGGCATGATTTTGGTCTTTACAAGACTAACATCTTTGGTCTCTTCTCTTTTGTTAATTAAAATGATGATCAATCTATTGCAGGACTATTTGATTTTTCCGCTGAATCTGAATTTGTTGGCAAAGAAATTGTGAAGTGTATTAATATGGCAAAGGATGGAATCCATGCAGTCATTTTAGTTTTCTCAGTAAGAACTCGCTTTTCACAAGAAGAAGAAGCAGCTCTTCGTAGCTTACAGACTTTGTTTGGAAGGAAGATAGTTGACTACATGATTGTTGTCTTCACTGGGGGAGATGAGTTGGAAGACAATGACGAAACGTTGGACGATTATCTAGGTCGTGAATGTCCAGAACCTCTGAAGGTCATTTTCTTCAGCTATGATTCTTTGTGATTTATGTTGGAGATGAATCTGTCAACACATTGACGCATATGTGATAGAATATGATGCAGCAAGGCAGTGGAAGTTCTAAACTAACTTCCATGAATCATTAGTATCGATTCTTTTATCATATTTGGTAGTATTAATCCTAATAATTAATGTCAGTGGTCTTCAACAGTTTTATATATTTTAAGAATTGTAGTCGTCTCCTTTAATAATAGTTGACATATGATTTCAGAGAAGTAGTTTTCGTGTAAAAAAATATTTTTATGAATTTAATTGCAATTTATCAGTCTATGGAAAGATAGATTGTGTTAGGCCACGAGAGCTTATTGGAAATGAGCCATAAAATTCAGTCGCCTGGCTTTCACGATCCTATAGATCTTAAATATTTTCTTTCATTTTTCTCAACTACCGCCATTTCGTCTTTAAGACATTATTCATTTGCTGCAGATCTCCTCCAGTGCATGCTTTAGCATATAATCCAGGAGGGCAGAGAAACAACACTAGACTCTTGAAATATAGAATTTGTAATTTATTCTGTTTCTGAATTGATTTACTTCCTAAATTCTTGACTGTTAGCAGCCCTGTTTAGTTGCATAATTTTATTTTCTGTGTTTATAATGGTTTGTTGGATATTGTTGCATGGCATTTTTTAGTCAATAGTATTTAACTCCACTGTCATATTTATGTAGGACATTCTTGTGATGTGTAACAATCGAGTAGTGCTTTTTGATAACAAGACCAAAGATGACGGTAAAAGAGTTAATCAGGTTCAAGAGCTTCTTGTACTAGCGAACTTGGTTATAGCTCAGAACAATGGACAACCATTCACTGATGAATTATTTGTGGAATTGAAGGTGGGTTTATACAGAAGTTTGGTAAATCTATTACATTGCACTATCTTCACCGCTAATGTATTAATTAATATGACAGAAGGGGGAAATGAAACTCCGCAATCAACAAGAAGAAGTTTCTTCCCTAGAAGGGTATACTAAGCAAGAAATATCAGATTTGAAGGCGCAGATGCAGATGACATATGAAGACCAGCTGAAACGAATAACTGAGATGGTATTTCATCGCCCTTCGTTCTTACAGATCAATTTCTCAAATACATCTATGCTTTCATCTGAGGTTATGTCATGCTTTCATCTGAGGTCTTGACATAACTGTTTCCTCAACCTGAGCTGAGCTTTTGGTGTTATTGTCTAAGAATATCAAACCAACAAAGAAAGAATCCCTACTAATGAATTCTTAGTTCAAAGTGAAATGAAAAATCTGAAATAGCTTAAATGGAAGCACTTGATAAAGAGGATAATAAATAGGTATTTTGTGATATCTCATTATATAATCTTGAGCAATCTTGTGTCTTGGTTGAAATTCCTTTTTTTTTTAAGTAAACATTGTATAGAATCTTGTGATCTACTATATTTCATTTTGATATAGTTTGTTATTGGGAACGTAACATCCAGTTAGAAAATTTCCTAAGAAACTGAAAGACAGATGATTGTGCAGGTCTATTAAACTGGATGCATGATATACTAATATGTGGAAAATTTTTTAAACATAGCGTGGACTATGTCTAAACTTTGCTTTTGTTTCTAAATTTTGGGTCTGAATTGTGTAGCTTTGCTTGTAAAATCTACATGTTAAGCATATGCTAACAGCTGGCAAAGCATTGTGATGGTACAGAAGACAGGGTATTTATTTTGACTTATATGTGCTATCCCTATTTTATGTCAAGAAATAATAGGAATTGACGATAGAAATGTGTGGGATGAACAAACGAAGTGTAAAGAAAAAGAATTAATTGCATATATGTGCAACTAGATAACAGTTTGGTTACACCATTTAATTCAATTCAGTGATTCTGTTAACACTTTGTAGCTTTATTAGCATACAGAAATGTTGAGCTTCATGATTATGGAAGAGTTTCTTTCACGCAATTCAGATCCTTTCACATGATTTACAACAAACTAACTTTTCCTTCAACATTCACTCACTGCATTTATTTAGACGCATTTATGGTAGGGACTTGTAAGCTGAAACAAGCATTCCTTGCTGAATTGAATAAAATTCTATATGATCTTTTGGTTGCGTGAAATGTACTTGCTGTAATTTGGTAACACTTAAGTTAGGTCTTGTCCATTTCATTCTTCTACTGATATAGAATATCGATGACCTTGTACATACATTGTCATCTTATAGACTTAGTAAGTTATCTTGAAATGGTCTAAAAGTTTATTTTCATCGACATTATTTTGTAGGTCGAGTCTAAGCTTCGAGAGGCAACACACAGGCTTGAGCAGCAGTTGGCAGATGAGCAAGCTGCGAGGCTAAAGGCAGAAGAGACTGCCCAACTAGCTCAAATGAGGTCAAATGACGAAATCCGCCAGCTTAGAGAGAATCTGGAAAAGGCTCAAAGAGAGACCGAGGAACTTCGTAAGAGAGCTGAAAAACGATGCGGTATTCTATGAAGCATTGAAATCTTATTAAATAAAGAAAACAAAATCAGCTACTAGTCTCCTAGCTGGTTTTTGTTCGAGTTGTGAGGGGTGCAAACTGCTTATCTTTGAATGATATGTATATCCTTATACGAATGATTATAGTACTGCCTAACACTTCCAAGTTGCATCTCAAATTTGCAGATTTCAGCTGACATGATTTTGATTCTTGTTTGGAGCTCTCACCAATATATATGTAAACATTTTGCAATTACATGCATAGTTTTAAGCAATGCTTGGAAAGTAGTATGATGTTAACCTGAGACGCTTGGCAGACCCTTGTAGATGGTGGTCTTGTGATGTAGCTTGCTGTTTTTGATGTGGAGGAGGAGACATAGTACAGTAAAGACCTCATGTTCTTGCAACTTCTAAATTTCTGCATACCATTATTCGATAAAAGTTGATTTGAAGGATCTCAATCTTAGGCTTATTTAATAAACAAACCGAATTCGATCATCTTCTAGTTCCGCTCATTTTTGTTCATTAAATGGTTTTCTGGTTAAGGTTTGTTATAATATATAGCAAACTTGTTCGTGTTCGTGTTCATAATATTATATATTAAATTAAACTTTCAGAATTTAGTGAACATTCTATAACTATGCATAAAAATTTCATCAAATCGTGCATCTTTTAGAATTTAAATTCCAATAATTGAGACGTTTCTACCATTTCCTTGACAGAACCACATTGTAATCATACTGTTTTGTTTTCAATAATCTATCGCATTGTTTATTTTTTAATAATTTGTTGGAAAACAGATTCCTCAAAGTAAGCCTTTTTTGGTTGTATTTTACGATAAATTATGCTTTACCAACTTATTCTCTTTTTTAGTTCTACTCCACAAAAGATATAAAACTCGGTTTTTACGTGACTAAACACTCAAAATTTGCCCTTTCTTGGTAAAAATGAGGCCATATCTTAGAGCCTTTGACCAAAAAAATTGATAATTAACAGATGAACTACAAGTCAAATCATATAAATAATTTAAGATAAAAATATAGATTTTGTTCTACAGTTTAAGAATTTGCAAAAAAAATTTCTAATATTTAAAAATTAAAAAAAATTATAATTTTTTAGAAAAATTACTTCAACCAAAGTTTTAATTTCAACCCGAACTAAATGATATATATGACGTGTGTAGTATACAACGTTGTGAATTTTGTTTTGTTCCTGCTAGTACCGGCCGAACGTTCCGTACCGGCCAGAAAACGGTACCGAAACGAGCATAAAGGTATTGGGGATAAATTCCGGTCGGTACCGGTCAATTCCGACGGTACTAGCCGGTACTGGCTGGTATTCAAAATACCGGTCGGTATCGGAACATACATCTGGAATCATTATTAAGCAATGTTTTAAAAACCAGACCGGACCGTCCGGTTCGACCGGAAAAAGTTTGAATCGGTCAGTGGTCTGGTTCGGTTTCACTTAATAACCTCTCTATATAAAAACCGGACAGTTCAACCTTTTTCGGTTGAGCCGGACCGGTCCGATTTTAAACCCTTGTTTTTCATAACACTACCTCCTTTAGATTCGTCCAGGCTGCTGCTTTCGCCTTTTGAAACCCTCAAATGTCCTTCAAATTGAATCAAACTCGTATCCTCCGTATCAGAACTCAATCCGCCAACATTTTCAATTTTTTGCTTCAGAGTTTCTTTAACTTCACAACCACAACCAGCTCGACCCCAATCCGAATCAAGAACAGGCTCAAGCAACCAAAAAAGGTACCGGGCATCAACGTTAACGTCAGTTACCGTAGTTACAGAAACGTATCGAAGTCCTAGTTTCGCTATCCTGGAAGAATTGAGAGGGTGTTTGCTCTCAAGAATGTGTTGAAGAATGGTAAC
>JANITW010000234.1:10911147-10928177 GCA_027564335.1 Erythroxylum williamsii | reverse complement strand
CAGTGGTGGACCCAGTCAAAGACTAATGCAAAAAGAACAAGATAATTAAAGATAGTCTTTAATTAAAGTCACGTGGATAAGGCTAGCATATGTTCAATAAAATATTTTGTTTTTATTTATTTTTATAAAATTTTTATCTTATTTATTATATTCCGGTTTAATAGCGGTTCATTATCGATTGAACCTCTAAACCTTAAATCTTTCCTTCGACTGGTTCGATGTCCGGTCCGATTTTTAAAACATTGTTATTAAGCAAAGGTAAAATCTTTGTCCAAAAGAGTTTTGATAAAAATAGCAAATTAATAACAGGTGTGTTTACATGTATGGATACGGTCAAGCACATCTTAACTTGATATACGTCATTTCCAAATCGAGCTAGATAGTCGAAGATTACCCATCGACTAATATCAACTGATAAAAGCTGATAATTATGCAGTAATTCCAATATGCAATACACATTTGCATTAAAAAACAGTGTAAAACACACATCAATTAGAATTTGAGCCAGTTATATATAGTCGAGGAATTGGCCGGCGAACATTTATTTTCATATAACATCATACGGCGTGAATATAAGTTCCATCTCCATCTGCTTGTCACCTGCAAGAATCAAAGAAAAGGGAATTCATCATTAGTTTTAGTTTTCTTAGTACAGATTATTAAAACTATCAAGCTTACTACAGTATTAGTTCTTAATTCCTTCATTAAATGCTGATTTTCTGTATATTTATTTGGCAAAAGAAATTGGAGCAAAGAGTATTATGTAATGTGTTGACATCAACTTAACTACGTACTTAAAATACTTGCTTGGATAACTGTAAGTGTACTTTCTTGGAGCTGGGAATCATTAGTTCATATGTTGTGGAGAAGTTGAGTAATGAGAACAAAAATGGTTTACCCAAGATGAAGAATTTTCTTGTCAGGGTGGGATGAGTAGAGAGTTGCAGTACTTCCACCATCAATCATACTTGGACCAAAGAAATTCCTGGAGACCAATGCTTGGATTGCACTCAGCTCTGCACCATTCACCATATTTGATTGCTGAAGCTTCTCCATTTCTGCTATCTGACATTTTCGATATTATCCTTTAATTTAAGTCTTTGCTTTTTTCATTTTGAAGTGGCCAAATTTTTGTGACTTCTTGTGAGTGATAGTTTTACAGTACTACTACGTACATACCTTGTTTCTGAGATAAATACTTTCATTTTCCAGCTCAATATCCTATACATTGTATGAAAAAAAGTGGTTTAAGTCAAAAGTTTCTGTACGGATAAGATGTTTAAGGTTCAGACCAAATATCTGCTAAATGAATATTGTAAGCGAAGATATTACCCTTTTCTGCATATAGTCAATTTCGGCGAGTAGGAGCTCATGCTGATGCAGTTCATAAATCCGAGGAAAAATCAACATTAAAACAATAGGCAAATCCGTAAATGCAATGCAGAAATTGGATAGCCAAGCTGGTTAAAACTTAATTAAGCATGTCAAACACCCCTTTTTCCGGTTTTCTTAATCAGAAGAGTTAAGAGCAATAACATGATACCTGATCTCACATAGATAAGAGACAACTTAAGGTCCTGCATGGGATCCCAAATATGGGACCACCCTCACTAAATTTAGCAAAAATCATACAACGATAATACTATTATTGTAATTCATAAGTTTAAGGGTTGTTTCATCTTGATTAACCATATGTTAGATGTTCCTTCTAAGCTGCATATATATGCCCCATACTGTACATATATGTAAATATGCATTCTTGTTAGTTATACTGTGTATCTGGCTTTGAATTGTTTAAAGCATTACCTTCTTGGATCTGATTCTGGTGAGGCCTCTTTCAAGCCTATTCTCCAGTTGCTTTAGTTCCTTCACGGTTAAAGCACTTAAGGAATCACCCATCAGGTGCCTTCAATGCAACACGAAAGTATCAGTCATGCATATAAAAACCCTAAAGCTGGCTATATGAAAGTAGTTCCATTTGCTTAAGATGATGGCATTTTCTTTCCTACTTATATACAGCAACAGTTGCATATCTTTCATTGAACTGTAAATGGGGTATAATAGTAAAATGGGTTTATTAACATGTTTGGACTTGAGATTAATGAACATGGTTGAACTGAGAGTTCATTTTTAAATCCGATAATTAACTGTTTACAGAAACAGGAAAACAGTATTATGTTAGCAGACCACCTGTTGGAGTTCTGTAGCATTTGAATTTGTTGCTTCAGCTTTGCTGATTCTTGCTGATAATACTGCATAATGCAGGAAATTAACACATGTATTAGACTTGATTTACTTCTATGAAAATGTACAACGAGTATAAAGAATAATGATATAGATTATACTCAAACCAGCTTAAGCCTTAAGGTTAGTTCATAGATAAAATTGAAGGCGTTTTCCTTCAGTGTAGTCCAAAGCTTGCATGCGTACTATCTGATGTATTAAAAGATCTTTGAGCTCTCTGTCTAAAAAGTTAGTCACGACGGCGTCTAATAATTTTACTGGAAATAAAGATATCTCTTAAGAACGGATTAAAGGAGTCGGTCTACTTGAAGCAAGGTTATGATTATTGCACAGAGCAACCTAGGATTCACTCTCAAAACAGTGGATCATAGTCATACCTGAGCATTGATTTCTGTAATAGAGCCTGTATTTGAACTATCTGAACAAGCCTTCTTGTACCTCTCTATGGTTGATTTTATGCTGCCAGTCAAAACAAAATAATCGTGAAATCAATAATAAAAAGTAATTAAAGAAAGAGTATATTTCAAATATGATTTCCATACCTCTGCAACCCTAATTTTTTTCATCCTATTTAATCTAGTTTTCAAGAAATCTATTAACAAAGAAGCTGCCACGAGAAGAGCATTTAAACTAAACTGAAAATAGACAAAACGAGTAAGTAGGGAAGCAAAGGAAAGAAGGAACAGACGATTGGCACCATAGAGTTGAGTGACAGCGTTGACGAAACGTTCATGTAGATCAACAGTTCAACATAGTCAAGGTTTGGGATTTGAAGTCAACACAAGGCATGCATTATTGGATTATGACCAAGCCTTCAATGAAGAATATGATCACAACAGATATATTGATTTGAATGGCTGTGATGAAAATGAGTTGATGAGGTGGACAAGTTAGCTATGATCTACTGTGCCAGCTTTAGTCTATGTTTGTGAAACCAATAGCTAAAAATATCTTAGCTAAATTCCAAAATAGCTAGGGCAACTATTAGCTATAAATAGGCACATGTTGTGTTGGCTAACAGTAGCCGCCTCTCATCATTTTGTTACCAATGTAACAGCAAAGCTTTTATCTTTCTTGATTCCATTAAAATGAAAAGTCTCGACCTTTACACTTTTATCAACTGTTATTGAGTTTCTCACTTGCTTGACTTTCCTCCACTTCTTTAACTACGACCCTTAAGATGATTCTGAGGTTGGATTGGAGTTTGAAGATCTTTTTCATAACTTACCAACCCACCACCAACAGTTGTACTACAATGGAGTGGATGGATCGTCCTCTAAAACATGATTCTTTTTCTTCTTTTTTTTCCCCCTCTATTTTTTACTTCTATGCCACAACTACTAAACCACCACCACACGAAACAGTATTGCCGAAGTAAGATGAGGCAAATCCCAAAGTCTAAATTTTCTCGAGAAAGTGAAAAAAAACGTTACGAAGTTTTCCTGCACAGTTTTCCATGAAATGAAAAGATATTAAGCAACAGTACTATAGAAATGAGATATGATTTGCAGATTTCCTTTCATCTTAATTTCAGTTGTCTAAGTTATTTATTTCCATAGAATTGCTATTGTGAAACATATTCTTGTTCCTAATGTTTGGTTGGCTAGAGATCGATGAGAAGCCAATACAATTTTCTTTTAATTACTCCATACCTCTTGGAAGACATGCTTTAAGAAGAGAAAAGTTTATATTTACTTTGATGTTGTAACGGAAACAAAGAATTTTATGTACAAGCTTCGCTGTTGGATGATCCCTCAAAAACTAGATTAGGAGGGCAGTGGAGGTACGAGAATCTGAGTGAATTGAGAACACCTTAAAATGGATTTTGTTTCAGGATTCTCAACAAAAAGCCCATGTAAGTTAGTGCAAGTAATCATAGATAGGTTACACACTTCTTATCCATTAGGACGAGTTATTCTTTGAATATGTTATTGGGATTATATGTACATAAGATTGTGATCTCCATGGGATTTCTACTCTTATCGCACCAGATCGAGGACATTAGTTACATGGCCAAGTTCTAGAGGAGTTTGTATAGTGCTTTGGAATTAAGTGTCTATTTGGATGAGCTTATATCAGTAGAGCTTTTGTCAGTAGAGTTTTTATGAAAAGAGTTTTTCTAAAAAGTCAATTGACTGTTTGACTATCAATTAAAAAAAAAGCTTTTTTGAAAGAATTTTATACAGTAGGCTGTTTGACAACATAAAAATAAAAAACACTTTTACTAATTTTAACATATTTTTTTTTGTAATAAAAATTATTTATGCATATAAATAATTTTTATTACAAAATTGTGAATTTTAGTTTTCTGTAGGGGTGATCGTAAGGGACATTTTGGGAAATGTAAGGGACATTTTGGGAAGATAAACAAATGTTTTTGTTTGTGAACATTTAGGATCACTAAAGTTTTCTAAAGAAAGTTATAACTATTTTATTAAAAGGCTACTGAAATATAATGCTTCTTTCTGTTTAGAATTCTGTTAATATATTTGTACTAATAGAAAATACTTAGGCCTATAAAAAGACTTAGAAATTAGTTATTATAAGATGGAGATATGAAGTGGAAATATAGAAACAAAATGTTTGTTCAGTTAACCTTTTCTTTTCTTCTTCCTCGTCTGTGTTAAGAATATATACTTGTATCTCACTATAACTTCCAACAAAATAGTATCAAAACTTTGTTAAAATGATAACCAAAATTAATATTACCTTCTAATACCCACAACTAACCAAAACAAGTTATGATCTACACATGAAGGCCATAATTGGGCCTCGTGGCTTATGGGACATTGTTAAGAAGGGATATAAATATCCCACATACGAGGATACTGTAATCGTGGCTGAACTAGAAGCTCGTTAATGAGCAAAAAAGAGAGATCAAAGTGCATTCTCAATTATTCATCAAGGGCTAGATGATGACACATTCGAAAAGATAGCTAATGTGACAAGAGCCAATAATACATGGGAAATTCTAAAGAATTTCATAGTCAGAGTTATAGGGTGATAAAGGTATGGCTCCAAACTCTAAGAGCTTAGTTTGAGTCAATTTTGATAAAGGAGAATGAGTTCATAGAAGATTATTTTACTCGATTATTAATGGTGGCGAATCAAATGAAGTGGCTCAATGAAAAGATAGGAAATGCAAGAGTAGGATAGAAGATTGTGTGCTCTCTTAACGGGAAATTCAATTGTGTAGTGGTGGCGATTGAAGAATCAAAGGATGTAGAGTTCACGACCATTGACAAATTAAATGAATCGTCCTTAAGTTCATGAAGTAAGAATGAGAATGACCCAATAAGAGCAGGTAGAACAAGTTTTGAAAGCAAAATTTTCCTTTAATTATAAGGGAAATGATAGAGAGGGAAGAGGTTGAGGTCGTGGTATAGTTCAAGGTCACGATTAAGGTCGTGGTTGTGGTCAAAGAAAAGGAGAGCAAAATTTATTTCATGATGGTGGAAACAAGAGTTCTCTAATAGGCCATAGACAAGGAAGAAATAATAATTGGAAAAAAATGAAAACCAAGTATAGTGCTATGCATGTGGGAAGAATGATCACTATTCTTAGGAATGTCAAACTAAAAGTTATGATGAGGAGACAAACTTTATCGAGCATAAGAAGGTGGAAGGTAATAATCTTTTATTTTTTCAAAAGAAAGGCTCTATAGAAAAAGATATTATGTGGTATCTCGATAACAACGTAAGCAACTACATGATAGGAGACAATCAAATTTGTGGAGTTGGATGCAAAATGGACCAGAAATTTTAGTTTTGGAGATGATTCAAAGATAGAGATTAAAGAAAATAGCTCGATAATTTTGCCCACAAAGGATGGAGACCGGAAAATTTTCCACAATATCTATTACATCTAAAAAATGAAGAGCAATATTTTGAACGTTGACCAATTTTTAGAGAGCAAGTACAAAGTAAAAATGGGAAATAGTTATTTATACCTTCGAAACCGAGATGATAGACTTGTTATTAAAGTTGCCATGACAAATAATATACTCTTCATGTTAAATGTAAAAATGACAAAAGTGAAGTGTTTACAAGCTTATGTCAAGGATCCTTCATGGATTTGGCAAATGAGATTTGGGCACCTTAAGTTTGAAGGACTTAAAATGCAAAGAGCAAATAATATGGTGAAAGAGTGAGGCATGTCTACTTGAAAAACATACAAAAGAGAGCTTTTCAAAGGCATCACTTTCACGACTAAGCCTCTACAACTTGTGCATACATATGTGTATAGTCCTATCAAGCCACAATCTTTCGATAAGTGCCCATATTTTGTGCTCTTAATTAATGATTGCATAAGGAAGACATTATTTTTTAAAGAATAAGTATGAAGATTTTGAGACATCTAAAAAATTCAAGCTTTTTGTTGAAAAGAAAAGTGGATACAAAATTAAATCTCTAAGAACTGATAGAGGTGGAGAGTTAACTTTTCAAGGTCTTTTATGAGAAAAATAGTATTTGACATCCTATGATAGTCCTAAGAGCACCACAACAAAATAGTGTTATAAAGAGAAAGAATAAGAAAATTCTCAACGTGGTGAGGATAATGCTAAAAAGTAAGAATATGCTTAAGGAGTTTTAGGCCAAAGCAGTTGCATATGCAATTTGTCTCTCAATGGTTCACCTATGAGGAGTTTGGAGGCAATAACCCCCCAAGAAGCATAGATTGTATGGAAGCCAAATATGAGGCATTTAAGAGTTCTAGATCTATTGGCTATGTTCATATATTTGAATAAGAAAGGACAAATTTTGATGATAGGAGCAAGAAAATGGTGCTTATTGGCTATGCCAGTGACTCTAATGGGTACAAGTATTTCAACCCCCATTTATAAAAAAGATGTAATTAATAGAGATGTGAAGTTTGAGGAAGATGCCTCGTGAGATTGAAGTGTTCAAGAAGAAGAGACATATTTTTATTCCATATTTAGGAGAAGACGAGAATGAGGACCAAGAGACTGAAGACGAGAGTTCAACTCCTTCCACATCAAATTCTTCCTCAACAAGCAAACAACCTCAAAAATTTTGAAACATAGGAGATCTCTATGATGCTATTGAAAGAATAGATGGTGAGAATATTTTTTGTGTATTTACACATGATGATTTTTTAAGTTTTGAAAAGGCTATCAGAGATAAGAAATGAGTGTAAGTTATGGAGGAAGAAATGAATTCCATTGGAAAAAAATGACACTTAGGAGTTTGTTACACTACTATGCGATCATCAAGCAATTGGGGTTAAATGGGTTTACAACCTAAAGAAAACGTGAAAGGAGAAATTGAAAGGTATAAGGAGAGACTAGTTGTAAAGTGTTATAAACAAAAGCATGGTTTCGATTATGAAAATTTATTTATTCATGTTGTTCACTTAGAGATAATACGGTTATTGGTTGCTCTTATGGCCCAAAATTGGTGAAATTCATCAAATAGATGTGAAGTCAGCCTTTCTAAATGATTCCCTTGAAGACAAAGTATATGTAGAACAACAAAAAAGATTTATGGATGAAGGTCATAAAGATAAGTTGCTAAGGTTGACAAAGACATTGTACGACCTTAAACAAGCACCACGAGCTTGATATAGTCACCTTAACAAATATCTTCATGAGAATGATCTTTCAAGATGTGTTCATAAATATGCACTTTATGTTAAAAAAGAGAAAGATGATTTTTTTTTGCTTGCATTTATAGGAATATCCTCATTCTTACTAGAAATAATTCATAAGCTTGAGATGATTTTAAGAAGGGAAGGCATGATAATTTTGAGATGAGTAATATGGGAGTTATGTCATATTATTTAGGGATAGAAGTAAAACAATGGATTGACAGAATATTTGCCTATTAAGAGTCATATGCAAGAGAGATTATAAAAAGATAATATATTACAATTCCGTGAATACTTTGGTGGATTGCAAGCTAAACCTAAGGTACTTGACATTGTGAATCCTTTTGTGAAGCCTAAGGCATTTGACATGTATTAAACCTGATATATTATTTGTCGTGGAATTAGTGAGTCAATTTATGGAGAATCCAAGTGAAGAACACATACGAGTTGCAACGACAATTCTTCAATATTTAAAAGGTACTCTTAATTATGACATTGTTTATACTTCTTCACATAAGGCTCACTTAAAAGGATATTATGATAGTGATTATGTAGGTAATATTGATGACCATAAGAGTACTATTGGGATTAAATTTTTCTTTGGAAAAAATACAATTTCATGATGTTTAAAGAAATAGTCAATGATAACACTTTCAACATGTGAATCAGAGTATCTTGCTATAAATTCCAATGCATGTCATACAATATAACTAAGGAGATTGCTAGGCAAACTTCATTTTTCTAACAAAAGAAGTGCTTAAAATTATGGTGTAAATTGGCGACTACTCTTATAAAAATATGATATTTCATAATTAGAGCAAGCATATAGATGTAAGGTTTCATTTTATTCAGGATGACATTACCAACAAGGAGGTTGGGGTAGAATACATCAAAACTCTTGATCAAATAGCCAACATTTTTACAAACCCTCACGAAAGATAGATTTTAGTAGCTTAGAGAGATGGTTAGAGTTGTGAAGAAGTAAAGTTTTTAAGTGGTGTTGAGAATTTTTTAATAAATTAAGCGTGACTTCTCGTCTCTAGCAATGATGAATTTAAGGGATGTTTTAGGAAGGAAAACAAAAGATTTGTTGGTGAACAAAGCTTATTAAGTCTAGTTTTAAATAGTGTAAGTTTCATATTATTTGGAGTTTTCTAAAGAAAGTTCTAGCTATTTTATTAAAGGTTGCCAAGAAATAATGCCTATTGTTTAGAATTCTATTTTGTATATTTTTTTAGTAATAGCTGATATGTAGGCTTATAAAAGACTTCTAATCAGTTCTTATAAGATGGAGATGCAAAGTGAAAATATAGAAATAAAAAGTTTGTCTAGTTAACCCTTTGCTTTTCTTCTTCCTCATCTATATATAGATTCCATACATGTAACTCACTATAGCTTCTAACATTGATATCCTCAAATAGATAGACAATCAGAGAAGACAATATAAATTATAAAGGATATGTAATGAGCTTGTGTATTAGATTTAAAAGGAGCAATAGCTAAGAATTCAGTATTGGTAGAGTTTGTTTATAATAACAGTTATCAAGCAAGTATCTAGACGACACCTTATAATGCAATATATGATATGAAGCGCAAGTCCCCTATTTGTTGAGATAATATGGGCCAGAGGAGATAGTTGGAGGTAGAGTTTGTTTAAGAGATTGTAGAAAAGATTAAAAATGATTTAGAGAGATTGAAAACAAAGGGAAGTTAATTTTTTATTATGTGAGTCCTTTTAAGATTATGGATAGAGTATATGTAGCTTATTGTTTGGCATTACCACCAAAATGTTCTAATATTAATGACATGTTTCATGTATCAATACATATAAGGTACATGTATGATCTATCTCATATAATAAATTTTGCTATATTAAAATTACAAGAAGACTTGAGCTTTTGCCAAATACAAATTATGGATCTCAAGAAGCTGGTTTTAAAGAATATAATGATTTTCTGTATTAAAGTGTTGTGGAGAAATCATTAAAAGTTGAAGGCTATACAAGAATTAGAGGAGAAGATTAGAAGAGAAAACCTATTTTTTTAAATATTATAGTTGAATTCTAAGGACAAACTTTATTTTAAAGAAGAAAGTTTAAGACCATAATTTTTTGTTTATAGTCTAATATTTGCATTGTTAGCCTTTCATAAAAATAAGTAGCAACTTTAAAACGTTTGAATTATTTCATAATTAAATTTTCTAAAAATAAACACATATTTAAGTTATGAGATGACAACAATTGATTGGATGAGATATTAAAATCAATTGAATATCTATTACTCAGACTAATGGTAAGAGTAAATTTTTCATTAAAGGATAATTTTTAAATATTCAATTATTGACTTTCATCAATAGTTTTTTTTTACATTGAAACACAAATAAGGAGTAAAAATAAAATAGCAAGGGTGATGATGGATACCAAAATAGGTAATTACTAATAATAGAGTGGATAATTAAGCAAATTTTAATAATAATAATTGGGATTCAAGTAGTATTCACACAATTGGAAATTGATTTATCATCTATTACTTACCTTATATAATTCTATTAATCTTAGATGTATCATCTAGTACCTACCTTAGTTAAATACAAAGTGTCATGTAAATTATGGCTTAAGTTTACTAACCCTTGTTGGTGATCTATGATATTTTTGGTTACATGCGTAGTATAATTCCTTGACAAGTGTTTTTGAAAGTAGTTGTAATGCCAAATAGGCACAGTGATAGTATTGTTGCATATAATATAACAGGAATATGAATAGGCATCTTCTCTATTTGAACATCGTATTACATACGTGCATGGGCAGACGTATGGACCTCTACGGGGAAAAGGAAAAGCTCTCCTATTTTCAAACACTCGCACATCACGTCCCAAAACATGAACGGTTGAAGAATCCCCGCCTACATAATTTGCTTTGGAACTCTTCTCTGCCAATTGGAAATCCCCACCAAGAATCTAAGAAATCCTTCCTGTTCCCTACTCATTTATGACACTGAACCTCAAGAAATGGAAACAGATAAGAGAAAAAGAAAAACCTTTTTGGGTGGACAGAACTGGGAGAGAGATTCCATAGATTAACTTTCCCTTAGCAAAAGATATGGGAAGCTTTGAAAGCTGAAAGTAGAAAGTAGAAACACAAGAGACTTTGTAAACTTGGACTACATACCCAACCAAAATGGCAAACATTATGGAGAAGTTAAAAACACTGATTCTCACGGATTACACCGCAGAAGATAGAGGAGGAAAAGTTGGGATACTCAAGAACAGACACTCAAACCATCACCTAGCAACGAGGAATGCAGCTTTTACTGTCGTCTTTGGTATCTCCTGTTTTAACCTTCTTTTTCCGTTTTTCTATATCCATACTGCCCTTAAATCCATATAAAAAGTTACATCTATCGATGTAGTCGCCATGAGATTTAACATGTGGAGAAACTGTACCTAATGCCACGCTAGATTGAGAATTGTGTAGAAGTATGAGTTGGTGGAAGGCTGGGACGTGGGTATTGGACAAACAAAAGCAACACTGGCCGTGGGAGTCGAAGTATGTTCCTTAGGTTTTCATCGAGATAAGACAACGGCGATACACAACATAGTCAAGCCATCTAATATCCTCAGGCAATAAATGTGGACCTTTTACCTTTGTCTGCTTTATAACTTGCAAGGGGAACACATGTACTGTTGAACTACGAACTACAACACTCATTCATGACTACTTTCATCCAGTGTTGAAGTTCAGTGGAAACATGAACATGCATGGACTAACAAATAAAAGAATATTTTGGTTGAACTTCTTTATTATTGACAACCCATTTTTTAAAAAAGAAATATCAAAGATAAAAATATCACTACAATCGCATTGTTTTCTAATTAAAACTAATTATGTGACATCTAAAATAATTTAATATTATACTACAATCACAAAATATTATTGAAATTCAATTGCTTCTATGTAAAGCCCATTTTTAACACTAAATTGTTGGAAATTTTTTTCATGATAATACAACATAAGAGAATATGAAATTCTTTCAGTTATGGTGGTGGTTGATCCTTGGTTATGTTACTAGATGTAGTGGATAGAGCTACCACATACAATACAATTACATTATTTATATGGTGGACAGAGTACAGAAGGTTTGAGAGAAAATGGAAAGTTGGAAAGTTGAGAACTGCAACATCTAATTAGTTAACACCTAGCAACGGAATGCACAGAGAAGTTTGATCAATCATTAGATAATCTATGAGAACTGTAACCTTTTTCATTTTCTGTAAATCATCCATTTGGAATCATCTAGTCTTAGCTCAGAGAACCCTTATGTGTGTAGTAGGAAGTGCCCAAGTGGCTAATTTCTGAGATAAAAATCTTAAACTGGTTTACAAAGAAATCCTACGAGTGACAATCTCATTATCAAGACTGCAGTATTTATCATGTATAGTGTGTATTGAATAAACTTAAAAAATAGTGGGGTTTTCCTCATACTCAATATGAATGGTGATTAACCGACAGACTTTGCCAAGATTCCATGGTAGAACGTCCCAAGCCGTGCATCGTATTTAAAGAGATAGTACATGACTAACGGCAGCCAAATGAAGAAAACAATGTATCACTTTTAGAGATATCCAATGATCAGAAACCTAAAGTTTATGTTTCTCTTTGACCTCAAACCAGAAAGATTACAAAGGTGATGAGGAAATTGCGGCGCAGTATATATATTGCTGCTTCTCTCATATTAGTTCTTTATTGATAGCCAAAAGTTGCAAATGAATTATAAAAGGTATTATCCAACACAGAATCCTCAAAATATTAACTCGTAATTATAATATAACTATAATTACAATATCTATGCACTAAAACATAGTATCTATTTATGTTTATGTAATATGCGTATGCATGGACCAATCTGATTAGGGTCCAACTAGGGCTGCTGCCTGTACTAACCAGAGCTGGAGCCCCCAATTCTATATATACTAACGTTGAACTTACCAAGTTGTTTGCTTCTTTGAGTTCATATTCTAATGCTGTATATTATAAGTAGATTTCCGTTACTAAGTCTGACTTGTTTTGCTTAATGTTGGTATAGTTTTTGTTAACTTGAACTACTGATGTTATTTAATTAGAAGAAAATACAATCATGAAGTAATGGAGAATAGATAACAGAAGCAATTTCAAACTATTAATATTTGTATGAATCAATAATAATTTATCTTAATTTTTGAAATGATGGCTGTGATTATTGATATGGTAAATTATATAAACTTTATTCAATATTATCATATTAACTAGAAGTACAAAAATATTAATTTAACACTAAAAATTTTAATTTATTACAAATATAAGTTACAATCAATTATGATCATTAATCTTTCTCACATAAGAACTTTCTACATTAACTAATTCATTATATTTTATTAACTAGTATATTTAATAAATTAAAAGTTTTAAATTATTTCTAACAATAATAAATAGGTCAGTCAATTGATTTATTTATTTAAGTTTTAATAATTTATTTTAATTTTCTTCATAAAAAATGTCTCATTTCCATATTGTAGATGAGACAAATCTAAAGAAGTACACAATACATTTGTAATAAGTACATTTTCCCTTCACTTTGAATATGAACACATTCATAAGATAATCAGGACCAAATAACATAATTAACAAGATAATTGAAGAGAAATTAGATACAAATATTAAAGATGCAAGGAAAAGGAAATTTTTACTTGCTGTTAGAGTACTCGTAGAGGCGGCCACGACTTGAGAAGACGATGAGTGCAACTTCAGCATCACAAAGGATAGATAGTTCATAAGCTTTCTTCAATAATCCATTCCTCCGCTTGCAGAAGGTCACTTGTCGGTTTGTTGTGTTCTCAATCCTCTTGATCTCAATCTTTCCCCTTCCCATCTCAGTGGTTCTTTGCACTACCTGTGCAATTAATTAACTCCGATAATTAATTTATACTTCTTTCATTCAACCGTAAAATTTTCATAACAAGCATGATTTAATCTTCGAATCACCAACGTATCGGAAAAAGAAAAAGGGAAAAGGATTTTGCTACCTGGGTTAGCGTGAAAATATGATTAAGAAGAAACATTTTGATTCTTAGTCTCTGTCGATAATGGAGAAGTCAATGAACAATTTTTGCCTTGACATTTAATGACAGATGGGAAGCCAGGAAGGAACTCAAGTGACAGATTATTATTCCTGTTATGGATTTAATAGCAAATCTGTATGCCTAGACTTCATTAAATATTAAACTTAAATCCATGTTTGCTGGTGATGAACGGATTCTTATAGATTCATATGCAGCTACAAGATATATCTGCTCATTTATCTTGTGTTTCTCTCCGAAAAAGACTTTCCTCATAAAAGGGTTTTGGTAAAAGAAGAAAATGAACATGAGAAACAGGGAAACGCAGGAGTTGAGAGCAGATCCTGAAGGAATGTTTAGTTGGAAGAAGCTCAAGATGCAAGTTCCGATAAAGTAATAAAACGGTACGTATGAAGAATGAACAAATCTAAGCCATTGCATCTATAAAAGTCACCAAAGTTGTATCCTATCTTTATGATCTTAAGTCTGCAAATTTTTGTATGCTATATGCAAGTTCGTTGTTTCTTGTGCGCATCTACTCAGATCGGATCAAGAAAACAAGGCTGGAGAAACAATCATGAAATATACTTTGAAGGACCATAATCATGAAAGCCCTTGAGTCCAATGCTTTAGAGAACGTAAAAGAGAAGGATCTATGAGAAGAAAGAAAAGAAAGTAGAGAAAGAAAGCCAAAGCATGAAGAAACACGATGAAGTCAGAGATTTATATATTTTGAGCTCTCTGAGCACCGAGCAGATGAATTTCTGAACAGTATATATGAATTTTGACTCATGAAAGAAGAGAAAAGGGGGGGAAAAAGAACAAGTCATCTATATATGGAAGCAAATCTAAAGAAACTTGTTTGCTAAATCTTATATAACCACAAAACCATGCACTTGCAATGTATAGAAATGTTCCGTTTTTACATAGAAAAAAATTTCACAGACCTCTTAGATATGATCACAAGCTCCGGCAACTTCAGCTTTCGGAAAATTTAGAATCCCAAAGAAGCTAAAGTTGCCTATTTATAGGCCCTTCTTCCTTTGTCTAGGTATATATCATTGTCTATCTAGACAAAGAAACATGGAGAAAAGATACATTCTTGCATTATTATTATTATGATAATTTTTGTTTACAGCTACAATTTCTTCTTCTTCTTTTTTTCCATTCCAAACTTGAAAAAAGAGATAGTGAGGGATTCTGATGATGAAAGGGACATACAAGTTGTTGTTTTGCCTAAATCTTATTGTTGACGTTGTTGTTTTATCTACTATTAAACAGCTTTGCAGGTCTAAATTCGCACCATTTTCAGCAATTCTTATTCAGTCATTAATTACCTCTGTGTTCTTTGTTTTTTTTTTACTACAATGCCCCTAATTTATGGTTCTAGTGGTAGTTTTGATTCTTTGATGAATAATATTTAATAAGAGACTGGCATTTGAAGTTTCCATGATATTTAGTTATTTACTGTTTGGAGAATTCGGGTTTTCTGTGTATTAAGAAGTGAAAAAATGCATGGAAATGGAGATAACTCGAAAGGATTTTCTTGAATGTCACCAAAATTAGTAAGTCTTATTATATTTTGATGCAGGAATTTTGTTTTCTCTGCTTGCATTTGGAAGAGACATAGTGCCTTGTGAATGAAAATTTGTGTAATTTAAAGCATTGGATTATACTTTTCTTAGTACATAAGATTGGTCATTTTGGTAAAATATATAGATTTTTATTTGTATAATATGTTATATCATATATTTCTGGCATTACAATTAACTGAATAATTTATTTATAACCTAATATTATATCTGTTTACAGTGTCAATATGGACTGAATTTTGTTTTTGTAAGGTCCTATAATGACTTCTGCCCTTTATGAAAATGTTCACTAGTAATTTTTGCTATATATAAATAGCAATTGACAAAAAAAAGGGTAATTTTGTTAGATAATTAAGGTAGAGGTTTCAAGGTTCTCCGGATTTTTTAGGTATTTATTTGGTAAATAAATTATTTTTGAATGTTCCCCAATTTTTTTACTCAGGCATAGTTTTCAAGAATGCCTTGAGATTCTTTTCTTTCCGTGGGATTAACGTATTTATTCCACTATGGTGAGTAATCGTGGTTTTGTCAATAAGCGCGTAACTTGTAGAATGATTATTTATTCTTCTCCTTTTAAGAATAAAACGAGAACGTTAAAATGGTATATATATTCAACTTTTAAAATTGCTTAACATGTAAATAAAATTGTCATATTGCTGGCAAAGTTAAACGAATAAGCTATTCTTTTAATAGATTATTAAGAATAGCTTATTAAATGACTGTGTTCATTAGGATGGTAGAATTTGAATATATATACATATATAGAGAGAGGGAGAGTTATGTAAATATATATAACTCCAAGCACTACAAGAAAACTGACGTTCTCCGACGGAATGGGAGAGTTATGTAAATATATATAACTCCAAGCACTACAAGAAAACTGACGTTCTCCGACGGAATATTCTGTCGGAGAAATGGTTAGTTCCGTCGAAAATTATATTTGCCGATGGAACGCGACGAATGAAGAAAGCGTCGTAAACATGGCGGTCGTTATAGCTTACCGACGGAAATGTTCCATCGTTTTTTGTCAACGGATAACCGACGGAATATTATCCGTTGTTGTTATGTTGCGACGGAAATTTTTTTAAAATGACGTCGGTTAAATTAACATGTCACCGACGGAATATACCCGTCGGTATCATTTAGGGACGGAACCATCGTCGCAAATATTCGGAAGTAAGTTATATCTTTAACGATGGAATGTCGGACGTCGCCAAATTTAGTCCAGGTTATGTGCCGACGGTATGTCTCATTCCGTCGGTGAATATTCAGCGACGGAATTGTTAATTCCGTCGGTGAAAAAAAAAGGTGTAACCCATTGGGTGCATATATAATTGGACATCCACACATCAACCAGTACATCAAAGTTTTGAATAATGACAATTGTATACAATTGGTTGTACATAATTTGACATCCACACATCAACCAGTACATCAAAGGTTTAAACAATGTCAATTGGAATACAATTGGATAAAAACACATCAAAGTAAACATAA